>JAAGEH010000032.1:30144578-30167967 GCA_011751065.1 Lasiurus cinereus
GCAATGGGGGATATGTATAAAAAATTAATTAAAAAAATAAAAACAAATAAATAAATAAATAAGCTTTTGGAACTCCCAAAGTATACCTGAAAAATAATGTAATGCTTATTATCTAAGATTTCTCTGCACTTCCCTTGGAGAAAATTCTCCCCTCTCATTACCCTATCCCCTACCCTTTTCAAACAAGAATCCAAAAGGCTAGCTTATATTAAATTCTAAGACCTGTGAAGGAGACCAAAAAAAGCTTCATAAATATCTATTGGTTAAAGCAAAACAGCACACATTTTCTCCCATAAATGAAGTCATAGCAGAAAAAAATCCAAACAAAATAGCTCTCCCCTCATTCAATCAAGATTTTTGTTAAAAGCCCATGATTTATAAACAGTACAAATCCATGTTCTCACCTTCTTCCAGAAAAGCAAAGGGTACTTTAAGTTTAATCCTATGAATTTTTCTTAAGAAATGATAATTGCTGACCAGAGAGAATAATTAACTATGACTAGCTAATAAATATTATTTTATGAACTTTATGGCCCCTGTGGGACCACTATTTTACCAATGAACTAGCTTTTTAAACAGGATGGATGAGTACATGTGAACATTAGAGATGCCATCCTATGGCTATTAACTGTCAGTGTATCTCCCTATGAGACACCAGGTAGCAAAATAAATTGCAGCCCTGCAAGATGAAGTCTTATGATGAAAATTAGTTTCAAGTGTCACAATGAACTATTCCTTGTTTTATCTCACCTCAGAAAACAAACATCATCTTCTTATATTTTACTTTTTGCCTTTTTTCCTGGGTAACTTGTCTCTGTGTCTCTGTTTCTTATTCTTTCTCTCTCCATCTATAGAGGCAAAGGGCAGAAGCAATGTGAAGAATTATTTCTCCTCTTTCTTCTTCCCCTAGTCTGTTTTCCCTAATTCTAGTCCTCAATTCTCTTTTTTTTTTCTCCTTGTCTCACTTTGGAATTTGAATGTGAGTTTTCTTGTTTTGCAGGGAACAGTGCTGATTTTACACTCCAAGAAATGAGAGAATACAACTGGACAAGGAGTTCTCTGGGAGTGAGTCACTCTTATTCCCAGTGGTTTTATTTGTCTTCTTTACAAGTCTCCTTGCTCCCCACAAAAGTGCCAAACTCCTGATAAATGGGAAAGCAAGGTATCATATTTTTACCTTGGAAGTGCAGAGTAAACTTTCACAGCCTTGCTCCACTGCACTGAAAAATTAAACTGTAACTACATGCTGTAAGTCCTGAAAGAATTCTCTTGTAGGCATTGCCCCAGAGTAGCTTCTATATAGCTAAATGAGGACTTCAAAGGAAAAAATATGTATCCTTATAAAATGATTTCTCACAAGAAAACTTCAATTCCACGACCACCTTTCCCAGGAATTCTAAGTCCATCAGCAGGATTAGAATCCACCCCTGTGATAAGCAGCATATGAAAGGGAAAAGACAAGAAACCCTTCTCCATGAGTACTGAGTCCTATAGACTTTTCTATGTCCACTGGCTGTCATTACATATGCAAGAGAAGTGAATTGGTAATGATGAGGTCTATGCTTTATGGCCTCAAGTCCTATCAAGACTAGAGTCCCTTCTCTTCCCAGAATTGTATTAGTTCTTGAAAATGTAATTTTCCTCACGAGTTTCAATAAGATCCACTATCAAGAAAGTCTCCCTCCTTGACTATATTATTTCACACCTGTATCCCCTACAGCTCTGAACCAGGGGCTGGTGAACATGACTCATGGGCCATATCCATTCCACCACCTATTTCTGTAAAAGTTTTATTGGGACACAACCATGCCCATTTGCTTACATACTGTCTGTGCTGTAATGGTTGAGTTGAGTAGTTGGGAGACAAAGAAGGTAAAAACATATAAATAGGGGGAATTCCTCCATGTTGGGGTGCAGAATTTGAGAGACATTTTTCTCTAGACTCACACGTAATAAATGTAACTCCATCTCTCTAAGTATTGCTTGATTCTTTTCTAGTTTTCTGTAACATTAATGGTTCCCTGACTCGGTAAGGTAGGGGCCCTTATCAGTCAGGCCCACTCTGAGTGAGTGGAAGAGGGAGCTTGATCACCTCCCTGGAAGTTGAGTACTTCCTCAGGCAAATTAATCAGGAAACAGGTGGACTTTTTAAATTCTGAGTAAATATCTGGTATAAGTAAAAAATTTAGACTAGCCAGTATATAAATGTGGGACTCTGGAGGTGAATGAATTCAAATTCGATTAAGAAATTATGAGTTCACTCTGCTGTTTGTTTGTGTGGGACTAGCCAATTTGCTACCAAGTAGGGGAACTGGATGCAGTCTAAACTCCTCTGCTAAGTTCTTACCAAGACATTGGTGGAGAATTCTGTTCTGGGCATGGGTGCCAGGACTGCCCCCAAGCCCATCTGGAGAGTTGGGCATTGTTTTGTTTTATCTGCTGTGCTCCAGTATGGGCTAGTCTACTGAGAGAGTGTGAGTACGGATATTTGTTTGTCTTGGCATAATTATCTGTTCATTAACTGGTCTGTGTGAAGCAAAAAACACTTTGTGCCTTATGGCTGTACATGGGAGAGTATTTGTTATCTCTTTCTATTGTTTAATTTGATTAAAGATAGAGTGGACCTGCTGTGATGGAATGCAAAAGTCTTTAGCAGATGCTCAGATTTCTTTTTCTCAGAGTCTTTTGCTCTCCATCAGAGAGAGAATCAGCCCAATTAGCTAATAAAAATTTCTAATTTTGTATAAGTAAGGGTTCCAGTTTGCTCTGATTTGTGAATTTGCTGTATTAAATTGAAATTTTAAAATCCTAGGGTGAATTTAAACGTATAAACTTGTGACATTTCAAAGAACAAAGAACTTTTATTTATGGCTTTCTTATCTCTTTTGGTGGTCAGAGACCTCCAGGGGCAGGGCTTATAGCTCTATAGGGCAGAGAGATTTGTAGACCCTGTCCTTGCCTGTGACATCATAGTTCAACATGAGCCATCTGAGGAGGAATGAAGGCTGAAGTTATTATTAACTATCTGTGGACTCCGCTGACCCTGGTTGTGTGTCTTTGTGGTCTGATGTCCTTGTGGTTGTGTGTTTTGTTTGACTTGCTGTTTTTAGTTATTAGGATCCTCATATAACCTGCTCTTTCCCATCCTCTCTCATCTTGATTCTAATAGCATCTGTAACTGGATTAAAGATCTTTTCTTTTAGAAGGCCATCCAGGCTTTCAGTTTGCAAGAAATCTTTCTACACACCCTTATCCTTATTCAATATCTTTCCAGGCTGACTAAGAGTCATTTTTCTCCACAGGTCAGACCTTAGCCTTTGAAAGGGAGGATTACTACAGCAGTAGTCTGTAGTTTTCTCTGAAACTCCCACTGTTTCTATTTCTCCCCTCTGCAGGAATTGTCTTCCTGTGACTCACAATAGGAAAGGGAGACAAGCAACTGGACTAAGGAACAGGGTGGGGAAGGAGTGGTTGGAGAAATCAAGAGTGGTAAAGGAGGGGGAGTGTGTCAGCAGTTAATTATGAAGCAGGAAGAGATGGGTTTTTTTTTTATTTTTACTGGATTCAGACCATTCTGCTGGCATAGGGGTCTGATCCAGGTGTTTTATCAGAACTTCACTAGATTCAAGGTCGCAAGTTTTCTGCAAGCATAATTAACCTAGCTGCACCACTGATGTCCAGTGAGTAATGAGCATTTTATAACAAGCAATACAAAACTTAGGCCTTTGGCTTGCTGGCTGCAGCAGTTAAACCAGAAGCCAGTGACTGGTACTAGCCTTCCTGCAGCCCCAGGAATAGAGCAGCAAGCCTGGGATCTGTAAAAGCAGTAGATAGAACTAATGAAAGATCCCTGATTGAAAATGTACTGAAAGGGTTCAGTACCTGTTGCTGCTGGAAGAAGAGGGGCTGAGATCCCTTTCCAGTGCACTCCCTTGTGAGAGGCCTGGTAGCTGGTCTGCCACAAAGGGGACTGGTGGGAAGACAAGGGGGCTAACACCCAAGCCAGCACCACAGAAGCATTTTGCAATATGCAAAGCTGTTTCTAACTGCAGCTCTGGCTGTTTTGGACTGGCAGCTTAAAGTCAGTGCAAAGGAAAGGCATTCTCCCTGTACCAGGGAGCCTTCAGGACTTTGAGAATCTCCAAGAGCAGAGGAGTCTGACTGAGGGATGGCAAAGATCCTGTTGGGGTGCAAGGAACTAAGGCCACATGGTAAACTTATAAATTATGGCTTTCTAGGCAGATGTCCAAGCCCAGTTATGTTTAGAGCAAAACAATTTTCTCCTATGCCAGAATAAAGTTTAAGGAAATTAGGCTGTGTTTGTGGCTAGAAAGAAGAACTGGCCACCATGTACAGCCTGACATTAGCCTGCAGAAAACTGTATAATAGATTTATAAAAATGCCTGTGTCTTCATGGACATGACTCCAGAAAGACAAGGACAATTTTGCTTTATGTGGGAAGGTTAGAAATAGACTTTAGTCAGCTCCCTAAAATATTTGAATAACCCTACCATCTGTCATGTTTAATAGTAGAAGATTTGGCTACCTAAGGTGGCCACAGTGCCAATATGGTAATTCATTATGTTATTAATATTGAATTAACCTTAGATTTGAATGCAGTTGCCAAAAGAGCAGGTGTCCAAATGGGCAAGGAACATACACATCTGGTTTTGGTCTCTATTGAAAAACAGTTGGCAGCCTGTATACTGTCTTGCATGCCTGTGTGGCCATACCCATGTCAGATGTGGCACAAACTTCAACTTTAAGAAACTAAGGAAGTCCTGTTTGGAACAGAGGGAAGTGGTGAGTACCAGCCCTTTGTTATAGGAATTACAGACCCTGTGAGGTCCTGTGACATGTGAGACCATGTAAAGCGACAAAGCTCCCTTAGTCCTTTCTCAGAGGGAATGTCACCCCTCCCAGAGACCATATGAAATTTTAAGGACAAGTCAAGTAGGGGGAACCCTACTATAAGAACAGCTAAAATTGTCTATTTGAATATAGACACATTTTGAATTTCTTCTTGTTATTTGAAGACAGCTATATTACTCTGAAGAATCCATAGAAAGGACTAACAAGGAAAACCAGAAGATCTTAAAGCAGGTCAGTATATTTTTCTCCTTATATAATTCCTCTGAAATTCAGCAATGTTTAATAAATCATGGCAATACATTTCTTTGCATAAATTCAATAAGACCGGTTTCTAATAATGGTTTTATTGACCAGAAACTTTGACTGAAATATCATGTTTTAAAGAGCACTGTCTGAACTCTGAAGACTTGAAGCCAATAAAAATGCCAAGGAAAAGCCTGGTATCCTGCTTGGAAGCCCTGAAAATGGCTAATGCTAGGAGCATCAGGCCCATGCCCTATCATCACTGGCCGTTGGTCAGAGTAAAAAGGGAGCAATAAGGACGCATCTGTGTCCCTGCAGAACCCCCATACATTCTAGGCCACAATAAGTAGGAGGGCTACTGAGATGGGCCTTAAAACGTAGGGCATGGGCCCAGGTGGAGTTGCTGCAGGTGAGGGACTCACCTAACTCAGCAGTTACTGCAGCCAGGCCAGACAGCAGCTGAATGGCTTGGCTTCCTAGCCCTATGGGGCACACTAAGATTCAATCATGAAATTCTGGCAAAAGTAGTTAGTTACCATTCTTGTTGGGTTTATGCAAACAATTAGGCCAAATTAAATACAACAGGTAAATTGGTCTTGATTTAGCTCTTTTAATTAACATAGAGGTAATTTTGAGGAGAAAAATTCTATTTCAATACAGGTTATTAAAACTGAAATGTTTTCTTTCCCTTCCATCAGACCATTTGTTACAGTTTGTCTCTGTCAGGTCACAAGCCCACCTTCTTCTGTGCCCAGGCCTCATCGTCCCTCGGACAGACAGCAAGGATCCCTTGGCTTTGAGGGAAAACCCCTTCCAGACCTCACGGGGTCTGTAATTCCTATAACAAAGGGTTGGTATTCACCCTCTGTTCCAGCTACAGAAAAAAATGCAATGTTCATTTTCCCTAAAAGAATTCAGAGCCAGGATCCATGAGGTAATATATTAGGCAGTTAGACAGACATGAGCAGAGCAAGGACAATGGGCCAACTAGCGCTACCAGATGTAATTAAGTCTTTCCACCTCTATGTATGTGAGACAGGGGCATAGCCAAAGAGGTATTCACCCAAAGTTTCAACCCTTAGAGAAGGCCAGTAGCCTATTTGTCCAAAAGACTTGATCCCTTTGCATTTGGGTGACATACTTGCCTCCGAGCGGTAGCAGCCACAGCTATGCTTATCAAAAAAGCAAATAAGTTAACTCTATGGCAGGAACTAATCCTAACTGCCTCACATGAGGTCGAGGCTTTACTCTGGAACACACTAGAACACTGGATGTCAAACACTGGAGTCACCCACCCAGTTTCAGGTTTTCTGGTAGATAAAAGAAAAATCAGTAACAATTTATACTCATAGCAGGTACACATTTACAATGACTCATGTACATAGTGCTATTTACAAGGTAAGGGGTCTCCACAAAAGCAAGAGTGAACCAGGCCACAGATGAAACTGCCCAGGAAGCTCTCCTAAAACCAATGGGGATTCTACAGATTCTATTGACTCTTCCAGACCCTGATTTACCCAATCTAGAAAAGTTGAAATCTATAACCAGTCTTTTTTCAAGTTCTTATAGACTTTAGAGTCTACCCAGGAACCAATCCAGAAGCACATTTGAGATGCTCTGCTTGTACCAAATTCTGATCTGGTTCAGCCTTTCCACTTTGGTGACTCTGTTTGGGTAAAAAAAAAAAAAATTGCCACTTAAGGACTGACTCCTATCTGGAAAGAACCACCTCCATGGCAGTCAAGGTCAATGGAATTTCAACATAGCTTCATCACATGAGGCTTAAAACAGCCCAGGAAAAATAGAGTCCAGGACATTTTGAACTCTAAAGATTACTCCTGGCCCCCATTCTGGGCCCTTATCTTTTAAGCAAGCCCACTAACTTTACTAGGCAGAAAATTAAAATTATAGTCCTCAGGGGTAAATATAACTTCCTCCTTGAAAATGACCAAGAGTAAATGATTTGACTCATGTACATAAAATCAGTGGGGAATGAAGCATCCATCTTATATAAAAACTTGTTTGAAATTTTAACCCTGCTATTTGCCTTCTATAGATGCTGGCTCTCTTTAAATAATAATGAGAATTAGACTACTGTCACTTCAGAGAGGCCATTAAACCTTCCCCAGAGGAAATTGTCAGTGCTGGCACCAAGCCAAGCCTTTGGTTGAGGTCTCAAGGCCCCAGCACATAGGGGCTTTTTAATAACTGGCAAAGGGGCCTGGAAACACTCCATATTTTGGAGACAAAGAAGGTAAAAACATATAAATAGGGAAAATTCCTTCATGTTGGGACCCAGAATTTAAGAGAGATTTTCCTCTGGACCCGTGCTTAATAAATGTAACTCCATCTCTCTAAGTATTGCTTGATTCTTCTCCAGTTTTCTGTTACAAAAGGAATTCATAAAATAATCTACAGCTATAAAGTCCTAATTTCAGAAGCAGATCCAACTTTCCATGAAAAATCCCATATCCTTAAGAAAAGCAATGCACCCTTGGGAGGAGGCAGAAGAAGCCCTGGCTGTCCAGGGCTTTCCCAGACTCCCTAATTTCAAAGAAGAGCTTCTTATCAAACCAATCCAAGTCTCCAATGGCCACTTGTTTCTGAGTAAACCACCTGATTTTGAGAAGAGAAATAAGTCTTTTCCTTGGTGGTTGCACTGTTAGTCCCATGGAGAGTACTTCTAAGATGGAAAAAAAAAAACTTAAATAATTAAGAGAATAAGCAACTACAGCCTCTTCTCCTTCAGCACTGGGGAATTGGGTTATTAGACTTTCAATCTCTCTGACTCAGACGCAGCCAAATGTTTCACACCAAAACTGCAATGATTTGGGGCCAGATTCTGGCTGTTCAGGGATTTCTAAGACTCCATAATAAGATGTGTCATGTAGTTTGCAGTACAGCTAAATAGTGAGCTACAGGAATTAGAAGCATGAGGATACTTAAAGAAACCACTCCAACATATTAAGGGAGGCTAAAAAAGGCCAAGTCTGATAAAATTTATAAACAGAAAGGCAATGAGTTTTGATGGTCATGATGTTGACTTGAAATTAGAATGTAATGCTGACTCATTTTCCTTTGAAACTCAAAAAGTGATTTTTTCTTTAGCTTTTTTAACTCAAACTATTTCAGAAGCTAGCAATGGCTATTACTTGGTGGCAGTGTATTATAGAATATTTGCTTTGGTTGCAAAATAGATTCTTTCTGTCTCAAAGAGCATAACTGCTCAAATCAACCAAAAATAGAAACAGTTTTCTAAGTAGTAATGGCATGATTTTTAGAATATGGCTTTCCCTAAACGAGAATATTAGCCCCGTAATTGTGATGTGCTTATCAAAACAACAGATAACTGCTCAATTTCCTATCATTACAAATGAGAAAACCCTGTAAAGAATGATGAGGGACCTGTTCAACAAACTGGAGAGCCATTAAAAAAAAAACATTTTGTGTTTATAGCTATATGAGACATGCCTTCACACATTTCTTGCAAACTAGAAAGAGCATTTCTGCAGCTTAGAAACCAGAGATAAAATTAATATTTTGGTTGATACCCACAACAACCTCCCAGGTATCATCATTGAGAATGATTATTTTCAACAGTGCACAGCTCATTTCTTTAAAATTAAAATCTGTCTTGTGGCACCCAAGAATAATTTTTCATCTGTCTCTGCAGAGAATAATATATCTGTTGAGTTTAATGAATGGCAGTTTACAGCCAGTCAATGTCAATGCAGCAGGTGAGTTTGTATTTAACAGGAACTGGAACTACAGCCCACCACTCTGTCTTCATTAATATGAAATCCTTATATAGTCAAGGTTAGCTGATAAATTATGCTCAGAAAATTATTCTTAATGACCAAGATGGGGGTAAGAGAGTGCAGAGAGAAATCAGGGTCAAATTAGTTGAGATGAAATTGAACTCTCTACAGATCTGAGCTAGTTAGTAGAAAAATATATGGCCAGAATTAGTAGGAAGATGTGGAAGCAGCATGGAAAACAAGATTAAATAGAAACTAGAACATGGAATTCATGAAAGGCAACAGACCCTACAACTTCTCAAAATTAGCAACCAGGAAGATCTCACAGACATTTATGTTAGGTTCCCAAAAAATACAGTCAAGCACGCATATAATCCAGAGGGCTGGAACTGCTTTGGGAGACCTATATTGGTGCTGTGCCCTATGTATGTCAGCCCTAGCACCTTTGCTCCAATATCCTTCCCAGTCTTCCCCTGCTCTACATTAATGTGAGGGAGCAGGCCCTGCAGCCTGTTTCCCATGCTTCCTCATCAACTGGCTTCAAACTGGATTTATCCAACAGGAACACTGATAAAAGACTGGAAGGCAGGGGGAAGGGAGAAGCCACAGTATCTCTATCACTCTCTGTCTTAGGCAGAATCTCTAGCAGAGGCATGCTCCCGCTCATGAAGGACAGACAGCTATGGATGACCCTAATCATGGGCTCCAACCACACCTTCTCCCTTTATTTATTTAGAAAAGGGTAGTTCAACTTCTTGTTTCTAATATATAGAAAACCTACTGTCCTCTACTTGCCTGTCCACCCCTTTCCTAACCTAATTCTTTGTACTAAATTCACTTTAAGGACTTAAGAGTGTTTCTGTTTTTCCTGGTTGGACTTTGATGGAGGCCACAACCAAAGACCTCAAGAATCTGTATGACACAGGCCCATTCACTCTTACCAACCAGTTGGAGTGGGGGTGGTAATTTATTCAAGAACCCTGGTTTATATAAATTCCCAGCATTGTTCTCCAGTCAAGCAACCTAAGAATTAAGGAAAACCAGGAACAATACACTTCCCAGGCAGATCGTTGAAGAAGAAAAAAGCTGTAAAATCTGTAAAATCAAAGTTCTTACTCTTTCCCTACCCTCCATAGGAGACTTGGGGAAGTGCTGGAGAGAGCTACATAAATGAGCAACAATAGAGGAGTGAGAAGCATCTCAGGGATTTTCACAGAATCTAAAGGAGATATGCATAGTTCGACACAATGAAAAAAGATAGCTGAGATTTATAGCAGCAGTGTGGACACTTCAGCCAGGGAGTAAAAACCTAATTGAAAAAAAATTACAAATTAAAGTTAGCATGCTCTATCATTAAATAGCTGTGCAAGCCTGGGTTTGAGGTGCCTCAAGACCAAAAGCCACATCATTCTTTGCCAGGGCTAGGAAATGCTCTTCACTTTCTTCCCCAGATGACCCCCATAAATCACCAGGAGACCAAGAACTGAAATAATACCATCATCCTCATGGAAGAACTAAAGGAAATGGAAGGAGATCAAGACTGCATTAAGAAGTTCTTACCATTTGCAACATCAGGGATGGAATTGGAGAGCATTATGCTACGTGAAATAAGCCAGTCAGAGAAAGATAAATATCACATGGAATATAATGAATAACATAAAATAATGAGCAAAAACAGATCCAGAGTCAGAGAAACATTGATCAGAGCATCAAACCTCAGAGGAAAAGTAGGGGAGGATGGAGGTCAAGGGGAGAGATCAACCAAAGGACTTGCATGCATGCATATAAGCCTAACCAATAGACATAGACAACAAGGAGGTGAAAGCATGATGTGAGGGGAGGCTTGGGGGGTTATAAGGGAATAAGGACACATATGTAATACCTTAATCAATAAAGAAATTAAAAAGACTGTGCAAACCACATCACATAAACAAATTGAAAGACAAAAATCACATGATCATATTAATAGACACAGAAAAAGCATTTGATAAAATACAACACCCATTTTTTAAGAGAAGATTATGTTACTAACTTTATTTTTTCTTTTCTTTATTGAGGGTCTGATCATACTTCTCTGTCTCTGGGTCTATTTTTGTTCAACAGTTTATGTTGTTCATTATATTCCACAAATTAGTGAGATCATGTGATATTTATCTTTCTCTGATTTATTTTGCTTAGCATAATGCTCTCCAGTTTCATCCATGCTGTTGCAAATGGTAGGAGTTCCTTCCTTTTTACAGCAGCATAGTATTCCATTGTATAAATGTACCACAGTTTTTAATTCACTCATCTGTTGATGGGCACTTAGGCTGTTTCCAAATTTTAGCTTATTGTAAATTCTGATGCTATGAACATAGGGGTGCATATAACCTTTCTCATTGGTGTTTCTAGTTTCTTGGGATATATTCCTAGAAGTGGGATCACTGGGTCAAATGGGAGTTCCATTTTTAGTTTTTTGAAGAAACTCCACAGTGACTGCACCAGTCAGCATTCTCACCAGCAGTGCAGGAGGGTTCCTTTTCCTCCACATCCTCACCAGCACTTTTCCTTTGTTGATTTGTTGATGATAGCCATTCTGACAGGTTTGGGATGGTACTTCCTTGTTGTTTCGATTTGCATCTCTGAGCATGTTTTCATATGTCTCTTAACCTTCTGTATGTCCTCTTTTTAAAAGTGTCTATTTAGATCCTTTGCCCATTTTTTATTGGATTGTTTATCTTCCTTTTGTTAAGTTGTATGAGTTCCTTGTAAATTTTGGATATTAAACCCTTATAAGAGATAACATTGGCAAATATGTTCTCCTATGCAGTGGGCTTTCTTGTTGTTTTTTGATGGTTTCTTTTGCTGTGAAAAAAAAGCTTTTTATTTTGATGTAGTTCTATTTGTTTATTTTCTCTTTGGTTTCCATTGCCCTAGGAGCAGTATCAGTGAAGATATTGCTTCAGCATACGTCTGAGATTTTGCTCCCTGTGGATTCTTCTAATATTTTTGTGGTTTCCCATCTTATGTTTAAGTCCTGTATCCATTTTGAGTTTATTTTTGTGTATGGGGTAAGTTGGTGGTCTAGTTGCCATTTTTTTTTGCATGTATCTGTCCAATTATCCCAATACCATTTATTGAAGAGATTGTATTGACTCCATTGTATGCTCTTGCCTTTTTTGTCAAACATTGGTTGAGTATAGTGGTTCAGGTTGATTTCTGGGTTTTCTATCCTATTCAATTGATCTATATGTATGTTTTTGTACCAGTATCAGGCAGTTTTGAGAACAGTGGCTTTGTAATATAGCTTGAAATCTGGTATTGAGATCCCACCTACTTCGTTCTTCTTTTTCAGGATTACTGCAGCTATTCAGAATCTTTTTTTTTATTCCAGATGAATTTTTGGAGAGTTTGTTCTCCAAATAGGCCAATAGTATTTTAATGGGTAGTGCATTGAATCTATAGATTGCTTTGGGTAGTATGGACATTTTAATGATGTTGATTCTACCAAGCCATGAATACAGTGTGTTCTTCTATTTGTTTATGTCTTCCTATATCTCTTTTTTTAATGTCCTGTAGTTCTCTGCGTACAGGTCTTTTACCTCCTTAGTTAAATTTATTCCTAGGCCAGAACCAGTTTGGCTCAGTGGATAGAACGTCGGTTTGCAGACTGAAAGGTCCCAGGCTCGATTCCGGTTGGGGGCATGTACCTTGGTTGCGAGCACATCTCCAGCATGGGGTGTGCCAGAGGCAGCTGATCGATGTCTCTCTCTCTCTCTCATTGATGTTTCTGACTTTCTGTCCCTCTCCCTTCCTCTCTATAAAAAAATCAATAAAATATATTTTTTTAAAAATGTATTCCTAGGTATCTTAATTTTGTGGTACAATTATAAATGGGATTATTTTTATAATCTCTCTTCCTGTAAATTCACAATTGGTGTATAAAAATTCCAGAGATTTTTGGGTGTTAATTTTAATACAACACCCATTTTTTAATAAAAACTCTCAGCAAGGTGGATATAGAGGGATAATATCTCAACATAATAAAGGCCATATATGACAAATCTACAGCCAACATCTTATTCAATGGACAATAATGAAACCATTTCCCCTAAGAACAGGACCAAAAAAAAAAGGAATATCTACTTTCACCACTCTTATTCAATACTAGAGGCCCAGTACATGAAATTCATGCATGGGGGTAGGCGGTCCCCTCAGCACAGCCTGCAATGAATCCAGCATCCCATGCCCTGGCCAGCCTCTGGCCAGAGTCCCGCCCACCCACTCTCTCTCAGTGGGCTGCAGTGTGCAGAACCCTGTGGGGCCTGTCAGCAGGGCAATGCTACCAGCATCCTGTAACCCAGCCACTATGAGCACCACCATCTTTGTGATGGAGTGACAGTTAATTTGCATATTACCCTTTTATTGGATAGGATAGTACTGGAAGTGCCAGCCACAGCAATCACACAAGAAAACATAAAAGACATCTAAATTGGAAAAGAGGAAGTAAAACTCTCATTATTTGCAGATGACACAATATTGTACACAGAAAACCCTAAAGACTCCATCAAAAACTACTGGATTTAATAAAGGAATTCAGCAATGTAGCAGGATACAAAATTAACACTCAGAAATCAATGTCATTTTTATACTCCAATAATGAATTCTCAAAAAGAGAAACTAAACAAACAATCTCATTTACCATTGCGACAAAAAATTAACATATGTAGGAATAAACTTAACCAAGGAGGTAAAAAACTTATACTCAAAAAACTTCTATCATTTTTTTATAAAAGAGATAAAGGAAGATATAAACAAGTGAAAAAATATACTGTGTTCATTGATTGGTAGAATTAACAACATTAAAATCTTCATACTACTCAAAGCAACCTAGAGACAATGCAAATCTTATTAAATTACCAACAGTATATTTCACAGATCCAGAAAAAATACTCCAAAAATTTATATGAAACCAAAAAAGATCTCAAATAGCCAAAGCAATCTTGAGAAAAAAGAACAAAGTTGGAAGGATCACAATATCCAATATCAAGTTATACTAAAAAGCCATTGTACTCACAAAACAATCTGGTACTGGCACAAGATAAGGCATATAGATCAATGGAACAGAACAGAGGACCCAGAAATCGACCCAAGCCATTATGCTCAATTAATATTTGACAAATGAAGCAAGAGCATACAATGGAGTCAAGACAGTCTCTTCAATAAATGTGTTGGGAAAATTGAACATATATATGCAAAAAAATGAAACTAGAACAAGAATGAACTAAAAATAGATAAAAGCCTTAAATATAAGTTGTAAAACAATAAAAATCCTAGAAGAAAACATAGGCAGCAAAATCTCAGACATTTCTCACAGTAATATGTTTGCAGATATTTTTTCTAGTGCAAAGGAAACTAAAGAGAAAATAAACAAATGGGACTACGTCAAAATAAAATATCTGCCAGACCAAAAATACAAAACAAAACAAAACAAAAAACCATCAATAAAATGAAAAGAGAGCCCATTGTGTGAGACAACGTATTTGGCAATGATATATCTGTTAAAGAGTTAATTTCCAAAATATATAAGAAACTCATACAGCTTAACGAAAGGAAGACAAACAATCCAATTTAAAAATAGGCAAAGGATTAAATAAACACCACTCCAAAGTGGACATACAGAAGACCAAGAGACATAGGTTATGCCTGGGAGGGGGAGGGCAATGGGGAAGAGATGTATAAAAATTAATAAAGAAAGAAAGAAAAAAAGATGTATAAAAAATTAATAAAAAAATAAAGAAAAAAAAGAAAAAATAGAGTCACTGATGATCAGCAAGATTAAAATGACAATGAGGTATATCACCTCATACCTGTCAGAACGGCTACTATCAACAAATCAACAAACGACAAGTCCTGGCAATGATGTGGAGAAAAAGGAACCCTAGTATAATTGCTGGTGGGAATGCAAACTTGTGAAAAACAGTTTAGAGTTTCTTCAAGAAATTAAATATGGAACTGTCATTTGGCCCAGTGATTCTCCTTCAAAGACTATATCCTAAGAAAGCTAAAGTACCAGTCAGAAAGTATGGATGCACCCCTATGTTCACAGCAGGACAATTTACAATAGCTAAGATCTTGAAACAGCCCAAGTGCCCATCAACACATGAATGGATAAAAAAAACTGTGGTACATTTATACCATGGAATACTATGCAGTAGTAAAAAAAATAAGCATCTCTTACCTTTTAGACAGCATGGAGGGATCTGGAGAGTATTATCCTAAGTGAAATAAGCCAGAGAAAGATAAGTATCATATTATCTCACTCATGTGTGAAATCTAATGAACAAAATAAACTGTTGAGCAAAATAGATCCAGAGACATAGAAGCATGGAAGAGACTGTTGAATCTCAGAGGGAAGGCAGGGGTGCGTGGGTGGAAAGAGATCAACTAAAATACTTGTATGCATATATGTATAACCTATGGATACACACAATAAGGTGGTGGAGGCTTGGAGTGAGCAGCAGGGGGAGGCTATAAGAGGTCAATGAAGAAAAAAGGAGACATATGTAATACTTGCAATAAGTATTCCCTTGGTATACATAAAGATTCCTTAACCATTCATTATAAAAATAAATAAAAATAAAAGGAAAGTCTACATAGACCATTGGTGGAAGAGCAGACAAATAATATTTTAAAATAAGCAAAAGTCCCTGACCTTAACGATGAGTCTGTTGGTTTCTGCTGTTTCTCAGGAATCATTACCATATTGCTTTCCATAATCTCTATCAAGTGAAATTAAAAGTCACCACTTGCAGATAGAGATTATGGAAAGTCACCACTTGCAGATAGAGATTATGGAAAGTCACCACTTGCAGATAGAGATTATGGAAAGTCACTACTTGCAGATAGAGATTATGGAAAGTCAACACTTGCAGATAGAGATTATGGAAAGCAATATGGTAATGATTCCTGAGAAATAGCAGAAGCCAACAGACTCATCGTTAAGGTCAGGGACTTTTGCTTATTTTAAAATATTATTTGTCTGCTCTTCCACCAATGGTCTATGTAGACTTTCTTTTTATTTTTTTTTATTTTTATAATGAATGGTTAGGGAATCTTTATGTATACCAAGGGAATACTTATTGCAAGTATTACATATGTCTCCTTTTTTCTTCATTGACCTCTTATAGCCTCCCCCTGCTGCTCACTCCAATCCTCCACCACCTTATTGTGTGTATCCATTGTACGGGAGTGGAGAGGGAAGGTATCCATGTTGGGTTGGGAAGTATGGTAAAGGGGAACATGGCCCCTTCCCGGGCTCTGGCTCCCCCTGCCACCCTGTGGGAAGACGATGAAGACCATCAGTGAGAACTGTGAGACCTTGGGAGCCTGGCCAGCTCCTCAGTCAAGAAAACAACTAGCAGTTTTGATCTCACACAGCTTGCTCAAAAACACATGCCCCTCCCTCTGTATGCCTGTTTGCCTCTGTGCTGGGAAAGTCCAGGTGATGGTGAAACAATAGCACCTGCCGGCTGCCCCCGGTGCAGCCCGTCCACAAGCCGGTTGGACTTGGTGGTTCTACTTCAGGGTGGCAGTGGTGTGATGGTACCCTTCAGGTCAGCCCCTCTGTTGTGCATATAAGCCCTAATAAACCCATTTTTTTCATAGCGACAAAAAAAAAGTCACCACTGCCTTTCAATTCCCTGCGTTTTTGTTCAATGAAAGTGTTCTTCCTTGTGCTTCAAATGAGCTGCCTACTTTAAAAGTCCCATAGACACTCAAGAAATCTTTTAAAGAAAGTTCTCTACCCACCACCCTTAATTAAACCAAGGTGACAGGAGAGACCCTCTCAGTGTCCCCATTACCTTTATTTCACCATGTTGGGCTCACAGACATAGGCCAGTTGCAGGTCAGTTTGGCCCAAGTGGAAACTGCTCATGCTAACACACTCAGGGAGCCTTTCCCTGGTGTTTTGTGTGCATCAGCATGTTATGTGTCTGAGAGGCAATGTGGGGAATTGTGTTTAAACTCTGTGTTTGAGGGGTGAGGGTGAGGGAGCCCTCCCTTCTGCAAGCACTTGCACATTGCCACTGACAGCTTCCCTGAGAGCCTCCAAGGCTTGGACCCAGGTCACTCCTGTCCACACCAACCACCACAAGCATACCACCAGACAGACATGTGGACCTGACCTCCAAGTCCAGCACAAAGAGCTCAGCAGCAACTGCATTAGTGTCATCTTACCCTTGAATGATTTTTCATCTCAGAAAGTTTTGAGGCTATTTAAAGGTGGAGGCATATCTCCTCAAATTAAGTCACTTAAAGGGAATATATAGTAAAAGTCAATACTGATTTTGTATATAAGCAGTCAAGGTAAACAATGTATGTAACTTTAAGGATTTCAGGATAAGACCTTGTCAGCCCCACTCTTCTCTAAGAGGTGGTACAGAATAGTAGCCAAATACCTGACTTTAGGTGCTCTGGACCTAAATTTGATTCCAAGTTCCACCACATACTTGGTGACTAAAGCAGATTACTTCTCTGTAATTTTTTCTTTTTGCTTTTTAAATTACAGTTTACATTCAATATTATTTTGTATTAATTTTAGGTATACAGCATAGTGGTCATACAATCATATACTTTAAGAAGTAATCCCTTCAATATTTCAAATGAAAGTAGTAATTTTAAAAGTACCCACCTCAAGGTTATAGTAAGGATTAAATTGGACAGATATGTGCAAAACAATGAAACTAGACCACCTTCTTACAGCACATACAAAATAAACTCCAAATGGATTAAAGACTTGAATATTAGACTCAAAGCCATAAAAATACTAAAAGAAAATATAGACAGTAAAATCTCAACATTTCTCATAGCAATTTTTTTCTTCAGGCAAGGGAAACAAAAGAAAAAATAAACTAATGGAACTACATCAAACCAAAAAAGTTTTGTGCAGCTCATGAAACCACAAACAAAATGAAAAGACAACCCAACCCAGTGAAAGAGCATATTTTCCAATGATACATCTGATAAGGGGTGAATATCCAAAATTTACAAACAATTTATGAAACTTACCATCACCGAAAAAAAATACATTTAAAAATGGACAAAGGGTTTGAATAGACACTTCTCCAAAGAGGACACACAGATGACCAATAGACATATGAAAAGATGCTCAACATCAGTACTCATCAAAGAAATTCAAATTAAAACCATCACCTCACCCTGTCAGAATGACTACCTCCAATAATTTAACAAACAACAACCATCAGCCTTGAGAAAAATGGCGGTGGAATAGATGGACATGTCCTGAGCCTTCTCCCTGAGCAGACAGAGAGAACAGCTGAGGATCATACAGGGAGTGTTCGTTGGCGATTTAAGGGAAAATATACTCTAGAGGAAGTGAAGAACTGCTGAACCAAGCTCCCCTGACCCAGCAACCCTCACAGCTGCCAGGTATCCTGCCTGAGCCACCATCTCAGATGCAGAGACCGTGCCATCTTACGGTAGCCTGAAATCTACAACTGCAGCACTTACAGAACAGCTACAACCCCCAAAACCCTGCTCCCCAGTCGGCACAAACATTCGGATTCAGAGGAGCTCCACATGCCACATGGAAAGGTCAGATTTCACCTGGGATAAGGTGAGGTCTCTGGTCTCGAAGAAAAGAAAGGTGCATGCACTTGGAGCTGGAGGAACAGGAGAAATCTCCACCTAGAGAAATCCGTGGCTACTGGGAAGAGCATGATCCCTGAATGTAGAAGGGGGCCCTCAGAGCTGTTAACAGAGGGGATCTCTAGAAAGCAACCCATTTTGATCTGACACAGAAGGACAGCCTGGAGTCACTGAAGTGTGCCAGCTGCTTGGACAGGAGCAGGGAAAGGAGACTGTGCAGACTGGCGCACTTTCCTCTTTAGATACTTGCTTCTGATTTTTTTTTGTATGTGTGTGTAAGGGATGGTGTGTGTGTGTGTGTGTGTGTGTGTGTGTGTGTGGTCCTGTCCAAGGGGGCTCCTTCCTGTTGGTCAGGGCTGCTGGGAGAGGCTCTGGCTGCCCTGACACTGAACTGGGGATAAGTGGGTTGGAAAATAATATTTTTATTCATCTTTCTTTTTTTTAGTTTTTATTTATTTATTTATTTTTAATTTTAATAAATCTTTATTGTTCAGATTATTACAATTGTTCCTCTTTTTTCCCCTCATATCTCTCCTCCACCTGGATCCCACCCCACCCTCTTCCCTTACCTCTGCCCCCATTGTCCTCATCCATAGGTGCATGATTTTTGTCCAGTCTCTCCCTGCACCCCCACCTCTTTCCCCCTGAGAATTGTCAGTCCACTCCCTTTCTATGCCCCTGATTCTATTATATTCACCAGTTTATTCTGCTCATCAGATTTTTAATTCACTTGATATTTAGATCCACTTGTTGATAGATATGTATTTGTTGTTCATAATTTGTATCTTTACCGTTTTCTTCTTCCTCTTCTTAAAGAATACCTTTCAGCATTTCATATAATACTGGTTTGGTGGTGATGAACTCCTTTAGCTTTTTCTTATCTGTGACGCGCTTTACCTGCCTATCAATTCTGAATGATAACTTTACTGGGTAGGGTAAGCTTGGCTGTAGGTTCTTGCTATTCATCACGTTGAATATTTCTTGCCACTCCCATCTGGCCTGCATAGTTTCTGTTAAGAAATCAGCTGACAATAGAATGGGTGCTCCCCTGTAGGTAATTAATTGTTTTTCTCCTGCTGCTTTTAATGTTCTCTCTTTGTCTGTTGCTTTTGGTATTTTAATAATGATGTGTCTTGGTGTGGTCCTCTTGGGATTCCTTTTGTTTGGGGTTCTGTACACTTCCTGGACTTGTAAGTCTATTTCTTTCACCAAGTGGGGAAAGTTTTCAGTCATTATTTCTTCAAATAGGTTTTCAGTATCTTACTCTCTCTCTTCTTTTGGAACCCCCATAATTCTGATGTTGGTACGCTTAAAGTTGTCCCAGAGGCTCTTTACACTATCTTCACATGTTTTTATTCTTTTTTCTTTTTGTTTTTCCAATGGAGGTTTTCTGTTTCTTTGTATTTCAAATCTTTGACTTGATTCTTGTGATCCGCTAATCTGCTGTTAGGTTTTTGTATAATATTTTTTATTTCAGTCAATGTATGTTTAATTTCTAGTTGGTTCTTTTTCATCTCTTCGTGGGTCTTGCTAAATTTATCCATTTTTTTTCTAGGAAATTCTTATAAAATCTTATAACTGTAGTTTTGAACTCTATATCCAGTCATTTGTTTTCCTCTATTTCTTTTGTTTGTGATTTCTTCTTTAGTCTCCACATATTTCGCTGCTTCCCTGAGTTGGTACAGTAGCTTTGTGTGCTAGCTGTCTTGTGTGGTCCAGTAGCTCTGCCTCCCCAGTTACCTCAGGTGGACACTTTTGGTGCACCCCTTTGTGAACTGTGTGTACAGTTTTGTTGTAGTTAATTCCTGATGATTTTTGGTATCACTGGGGGGTTGACCTCCAACCCAATTGGTTGTGAGGATCAGCTGTATCTGTGCATGCAGGCTTGCTTCTAGAGCGCTGCATTTCACATGTGCACTTGCTAACTTCCAGAACTCTGCTTTTCAGTTCCCCTGAGTTTCTGTGCTCTTGGGGGACCTGTATGAGCCTGGATCCCCAGGGCCTCGCCCAAAACTGAATTTCAGTGCATTTGGACCTGGACTTCAGTTCTGTTATCCTCCCCCTAAAGGAAACCAGGCACAATCAGCTGTCAGCACTCTGTGTGCACACTTTCATGAGCCCGCAGACTTCGGTCTTTCGCAGCTCCCCTATGTTTCCATTCACTCCTTCCTTTCCCCCGATGAATCTTGCCTGGAGCTGGGGTTCAGTGCAGTTGGGATTTTCTGTCTCCTTCCCGCTAGAGGAAGCCAGCCAGACCCTTCACCGCCCATTCTCCACATGAGCGTGTCTTCATACCTAAGCTTTTTGAAGCTCCTCTCAGTCTCCATAAGCCCCTCTCTCTTCTTCTAGTTGTAGAATTTCCACTCAGCCAGCTTTACTTTGGTTCTGGATGGTGTCCATTCTGTCTTTTAGTTGTAGTTTTGAAATTGTTGTGTGAGACAGCAACTCAGGTGTTCACCTATGCTGCCATCTTAGTTCTCCTCTCCTTGCTTCTGATTTGTAAGCCCAATATAAAGGATCACCCATTTGGGGACACCCTGGGAAACTGAAGGGGAAAGTTATTTTTCAGGAGTCTGGGGATCAGAGCGGGGAGTGACCATTAGAGAATCAGCTCTGGGGCAGCCCACTCTAACAAACCACTATTGAGGACCAAAAGGAAAGCAGGATTTAGCATAGGCTAGAGAGGACCTACAGTCTCAGAGGTCAATTTCAAAACACTGCCACCCAGGGGCTGACTCACAAATTGACTCTTGTCTAATCACAAAAGAATAAAGAGATTAAGACACACCCGACAGCTTAAAAACTAGTGGAACTCAGGGACTGCAATATTGTCCCAACTGGGAAACAGGCATGACAAACAGATCAATAGAGGAAGTGAATGACCTTCACTACTACACACTCTATTTATTTTTTTTTAATTTCTTATTTTTTTATCAGTGACTTAAGAAATTAATTTTTTCTCTGTTTTCTCACTTGATTTTACCTTTTTAATTATTACATTTTAATTTCAATCAATATTATTACTACTATTATTTTACCTTTATGAAAAAAGTGTCATTTTATTTTCTTTTTATTTTACTTTTGTATTAGAGTTCTACATTCTAATTTCATCTTTCCTTTAGCATCATTTTATTCCATCTCAACTCTACCTTTATGACTTCACTCTCTTTCTAACTTTTCCCCTATTGTTGTCCTGTTTCTCTTACCCATTTTCTACTTTAGATTTTTTCTATTCTCTCCCTTTATCCCCCATTAAAATTTCAACCCACTTATACATCTAATTTCCAAGTCCTTAGACACCTTTTACTTCTGTTTTCACTATCCAAAAAATTGTTTTTCTGTCTATCCATTTATTATTGTTTGCTTGATTGTTGAATATATAGATTTTTTACACATTTTAGTGAGATTGTTTTGCTTATTCTTTTATTTTGTTTTGTTTTTTGTTTGCTTTGATTTTTTTACTTAAATTTACCCTTGATCTCAAGATATTAATTGTTGTTTATAGTTTGCATTAATCTCCAGGTATTTGTAGCTGGCATTTGTTGGGATTAGTGCTGTTCTATTATACTTTTCTCCCCATATATATAATTTGTTCCCCTTCTCATTTTTATCCTCTTCCTTTTCTCTCATTTTTTTCTTTTTTCACGTTTTCTTTTTTCTCCTTTCTGCCAATTTCATTTTAGCACCTCTTTCTTTTCTTTTGTTCTCTTTTTCTTCTTTTCTTCTCTCTTCTTCTTTCTTTCCTATGCCCTAATTTGTCTCTCTCTGGTGTTCACTTTTATTTATGGCTATTAATATTGTGAATATATTTCTGTTCAGTGCCTTGTGCATTGTACCTGGTTGTGTTGTATTTTGTGATTTTAAATCAACACAAGAGAGAGAGAACTACATAACCAGATAACCAGAGAAGAGAGACAATGGGCAGAAAAAGAAACAGCCTGCATATGAAAGAAAAGCAGGCATCACCAGAAAATGAAGTAAACAAAATGGATGCAAACAACATCCCAGAGAAAGAATTCATAAAAATTGTCTAAGGTGGCTGAAAATAATGGAAGGCAAATTTGACAATATGAGTAAGAACCAAGAGTAAATGAAGAAGAACCAAGAAGAAATAAAAAATGACATCACTGCTGTAAAGAATTCAATAGAAAGCACCAAAATTAGACTAGGAGAAGCAGAGGACTGCATAAGTAAGCTAGAAGACAAGGTAGGAAAAAAATACCCAAGTACAGCAGCTTCTAGAAAAAAAATTAAAAGGCAAAAGGAGAGCCTAAGGGAACTTTGGGATAACACAAAACAAAACAACATCCACACAATTGGGGTTCCAGAAAGAGTGGAAACTGAGCAAGGAATAGAAAACCTCTTTGAAGAAATAATGACAGAAAACTTCCCTGATATAGGGAATAAAAATCCCACACAAATTCAAGAAGCTCACAGAGTCCCAAGCAAAATGAACCCCAAAAGTCCAACACCAAGGCACATTAAAATTAAATTGGCAAACACCAATGACAATGTAAGAATCTTAAAAGTGGCCAGAGAGAGACAAAAAGTTACCTACAAAGGAACCCCCATCAGACTAGCAAATGATTTCTCAACAGAAACTCATCATGCCAGAAGGGAATGGAATGAGATATACAAAGTCATGCGAAGGGAGGGTCTGAATCCAAGAATACTGTACCCAGCAAAGTTATCAATCAAAATTGAAGGTGAAATCAGGAGCTTCCAAGACAAAAAAGGATTAAGGGAATTTATTACAACCAAACCAGCAATGCAAGAAATGCTAAAGGGTCTACTGTAAAAGAAGAAGAAGAAAGAAGAAGAAGAAGAAGAAGAAGAAGAAGAAGAAGAAGAAGAAGAAGAAGAAG
>JAAGEH010000032.1:30167977-30190477 GCA_011751065.1 Lasiurus cinereus
AGAAGAAGAAGAAGAAGAAGAAGAAGAAGAAGAAGAAGAAGAAGAAGGAGAAGGAGAAGGAGAAGGAGAAGGAGAAGGAGAAGGAGAAGGAGAAGGAGAAGGAGAAGGAGAAGGAGAAGGAGAAGAAGGAGAAGGAGAAGGAGAAGGAGAGGAGGAGGAGGAGGAGGAGAAGGAGGAGGAGGAGGAAGCAAAGAAGTAACACAGGGGTAAAGAATAAAAATGGTGATGAATAAATACCTATCAATAATAACTTTAAATGTAAATGGATTAAATGCTCCAATCAAAAGACAAAAAGTAATGGATTGGATTAGAAAAAATGACCCATATATCTGCTGTCTACAAGAAACCCACCTCAGAAAAAAAAGACTCACACAGACTGAGGGTGAAGGGATAAAAAACCATTTTTCAGGCAAATGGAAGTGAAAAAAGCTGGGGTAGCAATACTTATATCTGACAAAGTAGATCTCAGAGTGAAGGACATAACAAGAGATAAGGAAGGCCATTTTTCAGGCAAATGGAAGTGAAAAAAGCTGGGGTAGCAATACTTATATCTGACAAAGTAGATCTCAGAGTGAAGGACATAACAAGAGATAAGGAAGGCCACTTCATAATACTAAATGGAGCAATGCAACAAGAAGAAATAACCCTAGTAACTATATATGCACCCAATACAGGAGCACCCAAATACATGAAAAAAACTGCTGCTGGAGGATATCAAGGGAGAACTTGGCAGCAACACAATCATAGTAGGAGACTTTAATATCCCACTATCGCCATTGGACAAATCCTGTAAACAAAAAGTCAGCAAAGAAACATCATTCCTAAGTCATGTCTAGTGAGTGCTAGACAAGATGGAATTTATTGATATCTTCAGAACATTTCACCCCAAAGCCACAGAATATACATTCTTCTCAAGTACACATGGGTCATTTATAAAGATCGACCATATGTTGGGTCATCAACGAAGTCTCTTCAAATTCAAGAAAATAGAAATCATATCAAGCACCTTCTCAGATCACTGTGGCATAAAACTGGAAATCATCTACTATAAAAAAAGAGAGAAATCAAACACATAGAGACTAGAGAATGCAATTAAACAATGACTGGGTTACCAAAGAGAACAAGGAAGAAATAAAAAAACATCATGGCAACAATGACAATGAAAACATAACAATCCAATCACTATGGGACACAGTGAAAGCAGTATTGAGAGGGAAGTTTATAGTTCTGCAATCCTATTGCAAAAAAACCAAAACAAAAAAAAAAGGTAATAAATTATGTAACCCTACAACTCAAAGAGTTAGAAAGAGACCAACAAGAAAATCCCTGTGTCAGCAAAAGGAAGGAAATAGTAAAGATCAGAGCAGAGATAAACAATATAGAGACCAAAGAAACAATACAAAATATCAACAAAACCAAGACCTGGTTCTTTGAAAGGATAAACAAGATTTATGGACCTGTAGCCAGGGTAACTAAGAGGCAAATAGAGAGGGCCGAAATAAACAAAATCAGAAAGGAAAAAGGAGAAATAACAACAGAACCCAACAAAATGCAAATTATTGTTAAAAAATACTATGAACAACTCTATTCCAACAAATTGGAAAACATGGAGGAAATGGACATATTTCTAGAAAAATATAACCTTGTAAAACTCAATCAGGAAGAATCTAAACATCTCAATAGGCCAATAACTATGGAAGAAATTGAAACAGTCACCAAAAAGCTTCCAGCAAACAAAAGCCCAGGACCAGATGGTGACACAGGAGAGTTTTATCATACATTCAAGGAAGAATTAAATCCTGTCCTCCTCAGACTATTCCCAAAAATTCAATAAGGAACACTTTCAAACAGCATCATCCTAATACCAAAACCAGATAAAGACAACACAATGAAAGAGAATTGCAGGCCAATATCCCGCATGAACATAGATGCCAAAATGCTCAATAAAATTCTAGCAAATTGGATCCAGCAATACATCAGAAAGATCATACACCATGACCAAGTAGGATTTATCCAGGAATGCAAGGGTGGTACAATATCCGTAAATCAATAAACATGATACATCACATCACAAATTGAGAGATAAAAATCACATAGTCATATCAATTGATGCAGAAAAAACATTTGACAAAATCCAACACCCTTCTATTCCCACATTCCCAACTCTCAGCAATGTGGGAATAGAAGTTTCATACCTCAACATCATAAAAGCAATATAAGATAAACCCAGAGCTAACATCATACTCAAGAGGCAAAAACTAAAATGATTTCCCCTAAGAACAGGAACAAAACAGGAATGCCCACTCTCATCACTCCTGTTCGACATAGTACTGGAAGTATTAGCCATTGCAATTAGACAAGAAGAAGAAATAAAAGGCATCCAAATTGGAAAAGAAGAAGTAAAGCTGTCCTTATTTGCAGATGATATGATACTGTACATGAGAAAAAAATATTCCATAAAAAATAATAGACTTAATAAATGAATTCGGCAATGTAGCAGGATACAAAATTAATGCCAAGAAATCTATGGCATCTCTATACACTAATAGTGAACTTACAGAGAGTGAAAATAAAAAAGCAATCCCATTTACCCTTGCACTAAAAAAATAAATAAATAAACATAACTAAGGTGGTAAAAGACCTATGTGCAGAAAACTAGAGGACACTGAAAAAAGATATAGAGGAAGACATAAACAGATGGAAGACCATACCATGCTCATGGATTGGAAGAATCAACATCATTAAAATATTCAAGCTACCCAAAACATCTATAGATTCAATGCACTACACATTAAAATACCAATGACATATTTCACAAACCTAGAAAGAACTCTCCAAAGATTCATCTGGAATAAAAAAAAGAGAGAGAGAGAGACCTCGAATAGCCACAGCAATCCTAGAAAAGAAGAATAAAGTAGGTGGGATCTCAATACCAGACCTCAAGTTGTATTACAAAACAACTGTTCTCAAAAAAGCCTGGTACTGGCACCAGAACAGACACATAGACCAATGGAATAGAATAGAGAATCCAGATATCCACACAAACCACTATGCTCAATTAATATTTGACAAGGGAGGCATGAACATACAATGGAGTCAACACAGTCTCTTCAATGAATGGTGTTGGGAAAATTGGACAGATACATGCAAAAAAATGAAACTAGTCCACCAACTTACACCATACACAAAAATAAACTCCTAATGGATATAGGATTTAAACATAAGACAGGAAACCATAAAAATACTGGAAGAGTCCACAGGCAGCACAATCTCAGGCATATGCTGAAGAAACTTCTTCACTGATACTACTCTAAGAGCAATGGAAGCTAAAGAGAAAATAAACAAATGGGACTACATGAAAATAAAAAGCTTTTGCACAGTGAAAGAAACCAGCAACAAAACAAGAAATCCTACTCTATGAGAGAACATATTTGCAAATGTTATCACTGATAAAGGTTTAATCTCTAACAACTGTAGCCTACTTAAACAACTTAATAAAAGGAAGATAAATGATCCAATAAAAAAATGGGCAATGGACCTATATAGAACTTTTTCAAAAGAAGACAGAAGGAAGGCCAAGAGACACATGAAAACATGCTCAAAGTCACTAATTATACAAGAGATGCAAATCAAAACAACAATGCAATACCATCTCACACCTGTCAGAATGGAAATCAACAAATCAACAAATGACAAGTGTTGGCGAGGATGCAGAGAAAAAGGAACCCTCATGCACTGCTGGTGGGAATACAGACTGGTGCAGCCACAGTGGAGAACGGTATGGAATTTCCTCAAAAAACTAAAAATGGAACTCTCATTTGACCCAGCTCATAGGAATATATTCTAAGAAACTAGGAATACCAATCAGAGAGGATTTATGCACCCCTATGTTCATAGCCGCACAATTTACAATAGCCACAATTTGTAAACAGCCTAGGTGCCCGTCAGCAGATGAGTGGATCAGAAAACTGTGGTACATCTACACAATGGAATTCTATGCTGCCATTAAAAAAAAGGAATTCTTACCATTTGCAGCAACCTGGTTGGAACTGGAGAGCCTTATGCTTAGTGAAATAAGCCAGTCAATGAAGGAGAAGCATCACATGATCGCACTCATTGGGGGATAATAAAGATCATTATAAACTGATGAACAAAAGGATAGATACAGAGACAGTAAAGCTTCAAACAGACTGTGAAATTACAGCAGGAAGATTAAAGTTAGGTGAGGTAGATAAGAGATCAATCAAAGGACTTGTATCTATGCATATAATCATAACCAATGAACATAGACACTGGGGGGTTGGGGTATGCCTGGGAGGGAGGGGGGGCAATGGGGATATATGTATAAAAAATTAATAGTAATAAAAAAGAACACAATGGATGGCTTAAACAGTATACTAGAAGTGGCTGAGGACCGCATAAGCAAATTAGAAGACAAGGTAGGGAAAAAACACACAAATACAGCAGCAACTGGAAAGAAGACTTAAAAACCAAGAGGAGAGCCTAAGGGAGCTTTGAGACAACACAAAACAAAACAATATTTGTATAATAATGGTACTAGAAGGAGAGGAAGAGAAGCAAAGAATAGAAAACCTGTTTGAAGAAATAATGAGAGAAAACTTCCCTGATATTGTCAAGAAGAAAATCATACACGTCCAAGAAGCAAATAGAGTGCCAAACAAGATGAACCCTAAAAGACCAAGACCAAGATACATCATAATTAAATTGGAAAATATCAATGACAAAGTAAGAATCTTAAAGGCTGCCAGAGAGAGACAAAAAGTTACCAACAAGGGTTTTCCTATGAGAATATGAACAGATTTTTCTACAGAAACTCACCAGGTCTGAAGGGAATGGAATGAAATTTACAAAGTGATGTAAAATTCACAGACAAAAAAGGGCTAAGAGAGTTTATCACTACCAAGCCAGTAATGCAAGACATGCTGAAAGGACTGCTGTAAGAAGAAGAAAGAGAAAGGCAAGAAGAAACACAAACATTAAGGGAAAACATGACAACAAACATGTACTTGTCAATAATAACATTAAACATAAATAGATTAAATACACCAATAAAAAGACATAAGGTAACTGAGTGGATAAGAAAACATGACCCATATATTTGATGTCTTCAAGACACCCATCTCAGAACAAAGGATTCATATAGACTGAGAGTGAATGGATGGAAAAAGGTTTTTCAGGCAAATGGAAATGAGAAAAAAGTTGGGATTGTGATACTTATATCTGATAAAATAGACCTCAAAGTAAAGGCCATAACAAGAGATAAGGAAGGCCACTACATAATACTAAAGGGAGCAATTCAACAAGAAGATATAATTCTTATAAACATATATGCACCCAATATAGGAGCACCCAAATACATAAAACAACTTCTGCAATATATCAAAGGAGAGATTGATAGCAATACAGTCATAGTAGGGAACTTTAATACCCCACTGACACCACTGGATAAATCAACTAAACAAAAAATCAGCAAAGAAACAGAAATCCTAAATGACACACTAAATCAGATAGACTTAATTGACATCATCAGAACATTTCACCCCAAAGCCACAGAATATACATTCTTCTCTAGTGCACATGGAACATTTTCAGGGATAAATCACATATTAGGACACAGGCAAAGACTCTTCAAATTCAAGAAGATAGAAATCATATCAAGCATCTTCTCAGATCACAGTGGCATAAAACTAGAAACCAACTACAAGAAAAATAATCCAAAGAAATCATACACTTGGGATATAAATAGCATGCTATTAAACAATGACTGGGTTACTAGAGAAATCAAGGAAGAAATAAAAAACATCATGGCAACAAATGACAATGAAAACACAACAATCCAAAATCTTTGGGACACAGTGAAAGCAGTCTTGAGGAAGTTCATAGCTCTACAAGCCAAATGCAAAAAGAAACAAGAAACAATGGTAATAAATTATCTAACCCTACAACTCAAAGAGTTAGAATGAGAGCAACAAGAAAAGTCCAGTGTAAGCAGAAGGAAGGGAATAAAGATCAGAGTAGAGATAAATGACATAGAGACCAAAGAAACAATAGAAAAGATCAACAAAACCAAGAGGTGGTTCTTTGAAAGGATAAACAAGATTGATGAACCTCTAGCCAGGCTCACCAAGAAGCAAAGAGAACCCAAATAAACAAATTCAAAAATGAAAGAGGAGAAATAACAACAGAACCTACAGAAATCCAAAGGATTTTTAAAAGATATTATGAACAACTTTATTCCAACAAACTAGACGACCTGGAGGAAATGGACATATTCCTAGAAAAATATAACTTTCCAAAACTCAATCAGGAAGAATCTAAAAATCTCAATATGCCAATAACTATGGAAGAAATTGAAGCAGTCATAAAAAAGCCTCCAGCAAGGGAAAAAAATGGTGGTAGAATAGCCACACCTGTCCTGATCTTTGTCCCTGAGCAGACTGAAAGAACAGCTGAGGATAGCACTGGGAGTGTTTGTTGATGAGTTAAGGGAGCTATACTCTAGGAGAGGGTGAGGGACTGCTGGATGGGACTCTCCTAACCGAGCAGCCCCCACTGCTGCTGGGTTTTCTCCCAGAGCCACCACTTCAGATGCAGATACTGCACCATCTTGAAGGAGAAAATGGCTGTTATCGGAAGCCTAAAAATCTACAACTACGACACCCACCAAACAGCAATGAACCCCAGAACACCAGTTCCCAAATGGCACAAATATTCGAATTCAGAGTAGCTTTACACTCCACATAGAAAACCACTCCCACAAACCTATATTGAGTATCACAGGAAAAGCAGAAAATAAGCACAGGCTAGAGGAGGACCTATAGTCTCAGAGGTCAATTCCGAAACACTGCCAACCAGGGGATGATTCACAAATTGACTCTTGTGTAATCACAACAGAATAAAGACATTAAGAAACCACCTGCTTAAAAACCAGTAAAACTATCCTTTTTTTACAGATGACATGATATTGTACATAAAAAAAAGATTCCATCAAAAATCTAATAGACTTAATAAATGCATTTGGCAATGTAGCAGGATACAAAATTAATGCCAAGAAATCTATAGTATTTCTATACACCAATAGTGAATTTACAGAAAGAGAGAATAAAAAAGCAATCCCATTTGCCATCGCACCAAAAAATTAAGATACCTAGGAATAAACTTAACTAAGGAGGGAAAAGATCTATACACAAAAAAAAACTACAGGATACTGAAAAAAGAGATAGAAGAAGACATAAATAGATTGAAGAGCATATCATGGTCATAGATTGGGAGAATCAACATCATTAAAATATCCATATTACCTTACCCAAAGCAATCTATAGATTCAATGCAATTAAAATACCATATTTCACAGACCTAGTAAGAACTCTCAAAGAATCCCTGGAATCAAAAAAAATCCCTTAATATCCACAGAAATCCTGAGAAAGAAGAAAAAAGTAGATGGGATCGCAATACCAGATTTCAAGCTGTATTACAAAGCCACTGTTCACAAAACAGCCTGTTACTGGCACAAGAACAGGCATATAGAACAATGGAATAGAATAGAGAATCCAGATTTTGACCAAAGGACTATGCTCAATTAATATTGACAAAGGAGGCATGAACATACAATGGAGTCAAGACAGTCTCTAAAATAAATTTTCTCTTGGGATAATTGGACAGATACATGAAAAAAAATGAAACTAGAACACCAACTTAGACCATACACAAAAATAAACTCCAAATGGATACAGGACTTAAAAATAAGATGGGAAACCACAAAAATACTAGAAGAATCCACAGGCAGCACAATCTCAGACATATGCCAAAGGTTCTTCACTGATACTGCTCCTGGGCAATGGAAGCTAAAGAGAAAATAAACAAATAGGACTACATCAAAATAAAAAGCTTTGCACATTTTTTTATTGGTTCCTTCACCTTCGTTTTATTAAGTTGTATAAGTTGGCTATAGATTTTGGAGATTAAACCTTTATCAGTGATAGCATTTGCAAATATTGCTATTGATCTTTCTTGTTGTTTTGTTGATGGTTTCTTTTGCTGTGCAAAAGCTTTTTATTTTGATGTAGTCCCATTTGTTTATTTTTTCTTTAGCTTCCATTGCCTTTGGAGCAGTATCAGTGAAGAAGTTCTTTCAGCATATATCTGAGATTGTGCTGCCTGTGGATTCCTCTAGTATTTTTATGGTTTCCCTTCTAATGTTTAAGTCCTGTATCCATTTTGAGTTTATTTTTGTATTTAGTGTAAGTTGGTGGTCCAGTTTCAATTTTTTGCATGTATCTGTCCAATTTTCCCAACACCATTTATTGAAGAGGCTATCTTGGCTCCATTGAATATTCATGCCTCCTTTGTCAAATATTAATTGAGCATAGTGGTTTGGGTGGTTATCTGGGTTCTCTCTTCTATTCCATTGATCTATATGTCTGTTCTTGTGCCAGTATCAGGCTGTTTTTAGAACAGTTGCTTTGTAGTATAGCTTGAAGTCTGGTATTGAGATCCCACCTACTTTATTCTTTTTTCTCAGAATTGCTATAGCTATCCGTGGTCTTTTTTTGTTCCAGATGAATCTATGAAGAATTCTTTGTAGGTCTGTGAAATATGTCGTTGGTATTTTAATGGGTAGTGCGTTGAATCTGTAGATTGCTTTGGGTAGTATGGACATTTTAATGATGTTGATTCTCCCAATCCATGAGCATGGTATGCTCTTCCATCTGTTAACATCTTCCTCTATCTCTTTTTTCAGTGTCCTGTAGTTTTCTGCATAAAGGTCTTTTACCTCTTTAGTTAGGTTTATTTCAACGAACCTAAATAGAACCTTTTCAAAATACGACAGAAGGAAGGCCAAGAGACACATGAAAACATGTTCAAAGTCACCAATCATCCGAGAGGTGCAAATCAAAACGACAATGCGATACCATCTTACACCTGTCAGAATGGCAATCATCAACAAATCAACAAATGACAAGTGTTGGCGAGGACGCGGAGAAAAAGGAACCCTTGTGCACTGTTGGTGGGAATACAGACTGGTGCAGCCACTGTGGAGAACAGTATGGAGTTTCCTCAAAAAACTAAAAATGGATCTCACATTTGACGCTGTAATCCCACTCTTAGGAATTTATCCTAAGAAATTACAAACACCAGTCAGAAAGTATTTATGCACCCCTATGTTCATAGCAGCACAATTTACAATAGCCACAATTTGGAAACAGCCTAGGTGCCCGTCAGCAGATGAGTGGATCAGAAAACTGTGGTACATCTACACAATGGAATTCTATGCTGCCATTAAAAAGAAGGAATTCTTACCATTTGCATCAACCTGGTTGGAACTGGAGAGCCTTATGCTTAGTGAAATAAGCCAGTCAATGAAGGAGAAGCATCACATGATCGCACTCATTGGGGGATAATAAAGAACATTATAAACTGATGAACAAAAGGATAGATACAGAGACAGTAAAGCTTCAAACAGATTGTGAAATTACAGCAGGAAGATTAAAGTTAGGAGAGGTAGATATGAGATCAATCAAAGGACTTGTATGCATGCATATAAGCATAACCAATGAACATAGACACTGGGGGGTTGGGGTATGCCTGGGAGGGAGGGGGCAATGAGGAGATATGTATAAAAAATTAATAAAAATAAAATAAAATAAAATAAAATAAAAAGCTTTTGCACAGCAAAAGAAACCATTAACAAAACAACAAAAAAGCCCACTGTATGGGAGAACATATTTGCAAATGTTATCACTGATAAAGTTTTAATCTCCAACATCTACAGGCAGCTTATACAACTTAATAAAAGGAAGATAAATGATCCAATAAAAAAATGGGCAGCGAACCTAAATAGAATCTTTTCCAAAGAGGACAGAAGGAAGGCCAAGAGACACATGAAAACATGCTCAAAATCACTAATTATCTGAGAGATGGAAATGAAAATAACAATGTGATACCATCTCACACTTGTCAGAATGGCTATCATCAACAAATCAATAAATGACAAATATTGTCGTGAATGTGGAGAAAAAGGAACCCTTGTGTACTGCTGGTGGGAATGCAAAACGGTCCAGCCACTGTGGAGAACAGTATGGAGTTTCCTCAAAAACTAAAAATGAAACTCCCATTTGTTCCAGTAATCCCACTGATAGGAATATATCCTAAGAAACTAGAAACACCAATCAGAAAGGATTTATGCATCCCTATGTTCATAACAGTACAATTTACAATAGCTAAGATTTGGAAATAGCCTAGGTGCTCATCATCAGATTATTGGATCAGGAAACCATGGTACATCTACACAATGGAATATTATGCTGCCATAAAAAAGAAGGAATTCTTACCATTTGCCGCAACCTGGATGGAACTGCAGAGCATAATGCTAAGTGAAATAAGCCAGTCAATGAAAGAAAAATGCCACATGATCTCACTCATTTATGGATAATAAAGAACATTATAAACTGATGAACAAAAAGTTAGATACAGATGCAGGAAAGCATCCAACAGCCTGTCAAATTACAGTGGGAATATTAGGGAGAGTTGGGGGAGATAAGAGATCAGCTGAAGTACTTGTATGCATGCATATTTGCATAACCAATGGACCCAAGACATTGGGGCTGATGGCATGTATGGGAGTGGGGTGGGTGGAGCAATGGGAAGATATGTACTCATATAATACCTTAATAAAAAATGGGGAAAAAATAAAATAGGAATGAAATATATCCAAGAGGAAAATTCAGAGACTTCAAAACAACTTTTTGGAAAAAATAGATAAATAACAGAGAACAAAATAACATTTTATCTTAAAACATGGGGGAAAGGGCAATGATTTTATAAATTAATGAACTGAGATCTTCCCTCTATAAATGTTAATTTTGTATTATTTAATCAGGCTTGATCTTTCTTAAATTTTCTTTGAAACTAGTTAGAAAAACAATGCATTCTTGCCCTATTATATATTTCTCTCTTTTTTATATTTAATTTTTTTAATTTTATGGGGGTGACATTAGTCAACATGAACATATAGTTTCATGTGTGGATTACTTATTTACAAAATCTGGATATAGGACCATGTGCCCACCATCCAAAGTCAAATCTCCTGTCATGGCATAACAGTATCACTTTTTCCCCCAGTCTCCTCTTTTTGGCAACCACCACACTGCTGTTTGTGTTCATAAGAGTTGGAAATAGCCAAAGTGTCCTACAATAGAGGACTGGATAAAGAAGATGTGAAATACACACACACACACACACACACACACACACACACATAGTGGAGTACTACACAATTGAAATTGCATCATTTACAACATGAATGGACCTAAAAATATCATATGAAGTGAAATAAGTCAAACAGAAAAAGCTAAGAACTATATGATTTAACTCATGTGTGGAATATTAAATATCTCTTATAAGCAAATGTGCTCTGGAATTTTTCCTTCAGTAAACATAACAGAAACACCAGTGGTCCCTGCAGCTTTATTTGAGGCCAACAGTGAATAATAAAAGCCTTCTCCAAGGGTTGGGAAGGCACAGGAAAGGACCACCTACACAAAAATATACCTTCTAACTACTATGGAGCTGAAATATCCACTAACACTACCAGGGGCAAGATCACTCCTGGGCATTAATGTTTTGTCTCCAAAGGGTATCCTATATAATTAAAGCCCAGCAGCCAAATACCAGAATAACCAGAATGACCAGATGATCAATTGCTATGATGTGTACTGACCACCAGAGGACAGATACTCAACGCAGGAGCTGCCCCCTGGTGGTCAGTATGCTCCCACAGTGGGAGTGCCACTTGGCTGACCAGAATGAGCAGCTGCTCCAGCTTGGCTGACCAGGATGACCCACAGTAGGCCTGTCCCCCCAGACTACGTCCCCCCACCAGTGCATTAATCCCATGCACCAGGCCTTTAGTTCAAAATAAATGTATGGCAAATGGCAGAATTTCCTTTTTAAAGTTGAGTAATACTATATATATATTAGTATATATCACAATTTCATTAAGCATTCATCTGCTGACAAACATTGAGGTAGTTTCCATATCTTGGCTATTGTGAATAATGCTGTGGTGAACATGGGACTGAAGAGATCTCAACATCTCTTTGAAGGATTTCATTTCCTTTGATTTCATTTCATACCCAGAAGTAGGATTCTGGATCACATTATAGTTCTATTATTAATTTTTTTAAGAAAACCTTCATATTGTTTCCCAAAGAGGCTGTACTGACATGAATGAAGCAGGTCATTATGCTAAGTGAACAAAGCCAGACATAGAAAGACAAATACTCCATGATCTTGCTTAAATGTAAAATCTAAAAACGTTGAACTCATAGAAAGAGAGCATAATTCTGGTTACCAAGGGCTAGGCACTAAGAAAGTGATATGGTGGTCAAAGGGTACACACTTCCAATTATGAGATGTGTAAGTTCTGGGTATCTAATGTACAGCATAGTTAGTATAATTAATAATATTCTATTATATACTTGAAATTTATTAAAAGAGGAGACCTAAGTGTTTTGACTACACCAATAAATGGTAACTATGTGAGGTGATGCATGTGTTAATGACCTTGATTGTGGTAATCTTTTCATAATATATCCATATATTAAACCAACCCATTGTACAACTTTTAAAAATTAATTTTTCAAAAATGTTTTTTAAAAAATAAAATAAACATGTGGTTTGGAACTGGCTATAGAAATCAAAATTCCCAGAAAAAGAGTGTTGAATCAAAATGTTTTGACAGAGAAAAGAGGACTAACCTGAATTAAAGAGGAAAGCCTGAGATGACATTTCAAAGGGTGGAGAAGATAGGGTATGAGTCAAAGAGAGGTAGAAAGACCAAGATTGGAAAGTAGATCTAACCTCAGGAGAGAAGACAGAGGCAAGGACTAAACTAGGAAGACAAAAAACGACACCAAAATCCAGCAGCAGGGAGGGAAAGTCAATGGGTAAAGCTTAAGATAGGCTAGGTCTGTGATCGGCAAATTGCGGTTCACAAGCCACATGCAGCTCTTTGGCCTTTTGAGTGTGGCTCTTCCACAAAATACCATGGCCTGGGTGAGTCTATTTTGAAAAAGTGGCATTAGAAGAAGTTTAAGTTTAAAAATTTTGGCTCTCAAAAAAAATTTTTCAATCATTGTATTGTTGATAGTTGGCTCTGTTGACTAATGAGTTTGCCAACCACTGGGCTAGGTTAAATGCCTCATAACTAAGCTCGGGAACCAGAGTAGTACTACTGCCATATGGTCCAATGGTGAGGTGTGTAATCTGGATGGCTCATAGGTATTCTTCCCAAAGGACTGGACCAAGGTTACACACTTTCAAATCATATTTTCATGCCTGATGTGCCAAGGAATATGTAAAACCCCAAGATAAACATGATACATGGAATATCAATTGTCTTAGTGGGTAACTTAAACAATATTTTTTTAATATATTTTATTGATTTTTTACAGAGAGGAAGGGAGAGGGATAGAGAGTTAGAAACATCGATGAGAGAGAGACATCTATCAGCCGCCTTCTGCACATCCCCTAGTGGGGATGTACTCACAACCAAGATACATGCCCTTGACCAGAATGGAAACTGGCACCTTTCAGTCCACAGGCCGATGCTCTATCCACTGAGACAAACTGGTTTTGGCTTAAACAATATTTTTATTTTAAAATAATCCAGAATATATTACACAGAAGAATTCAAAATTCCCATCCTATATAATATGAGCCTAATATGTTAAGTGTCCTGGTAATATGCTAATGATATGCTAAGGCCACTCACCTGCTCGCTATGACATGCACTGACTCCCTCGGGGCAGACAGTTGAGTGGTCATCCAGTCACTATGATGTGCACTGACCATCAGTGGGAAGACACTTTGACCGATAGGTTAGTTTGCTGCTAGGATCTGGCTGATCAGGACTGAGCAAGACAGGCCGGACATAGCCTAGAGCCCTCCTGCAGCCTCTCCTGGCTAGCCAATCTCTTTCATTCCCAGTTGTGCACCAGCAGGGTTCCTCAGCCTGGCCTGTGCCCTCTCACAATCCGGGACCCTTGAGGGATGTCAAAGAGCTGGTTTCGGCCAATCCCACTCAATGCAGGACCTCTCCTCTGGTGGTCAGTACACTCCCATAGGGGAAGTGCTGCTCAGCCAGAAGCTGGGCTCATGGCAGCAGTGATGGGTGCTTCTCCCATCTCTGCAGCAGTCGGACATCCCCCAAGGGCTTCCCAGACTCAAGAGGGTGCAGGCCATCAAGTGCATGAATTTCACGCACTGGGTCATTTTTTATTGAATAAAGTAAGCAGGTTTGACAACTGTGGCACTAACAGAGGGGAGGTCTGCATTGGTTTATAGCCCAAAGCTACCTGGAGGCACTAATTCTCTTGACTTGACCAATAAGGGAACTTAGCAGAAATACTGCCAAATGTGTGACTACAGTTGAATCAGTTAAGGTCATCTTTTTTTGGACAAATAAGACTCAAATAAACAACTCCTCACCTCTTTTTTTATTATTATTTTCTTTATTGATTAAAGTGTTACATATGTGTCCTTATCCCCCCATTCCTCCCCCACCCCCCTGCTTGTGCCCTCACCTCCCTAATGTCTATGTCCATTGGTTATGCTTATACGCATGCATATAAATTCTTTGGTTGATATCTCCTCCCTTCCTCCCACCTTCCCCCACCCTCCTTCTGAGGTTCATTGGTCTGAGCAATGCTTCTCTGTCTCTGGATGTGTTTGTGTTCATCAGTTTATGTTGTTCATTATATATTCTACAAATTAGTAAGATCATGTGATATTTATCTTTCTCTGACTGGCTTATTTTGCTTAACATAATGCTCTCTAGGTCCATCTATGCTGTTGCAAATGGTAGGAGTTCCTTCCTTTTATAGCAATGTAGTATCCCATTGTGTAAATATACCAGTTTTCTAATCCACTCATCTGTTGATGGGCACTTAGGCTGTTTCCAAATCTTAGCTATTGTAAATTGTGCTCTATCAACATAGGGGTGCATATATCCTTTCTAATTGGTGTTTCTAGTTTCTTGACAACCCCTCACCTCTTATGGTCTATTTTTTTGATTCATGGATGCATATACCTCTTCAATTTTAATATTAATTTAAAATCAAATTCAGATAGACTGTGGAGCCACAAAGTCTCAGGCTCATGAGGTTCTTTGAAAGACTGTGTTTGTGAAGACTCTCCCTCTGCTTTGTGAATAGTTCCAGGCTTTAATGACCTATAGAAGTTGAAGAGTTAAATTGCTTCAGAACAAATTCTATTCTTTTGCAACTATATAGGGATCTTCAGCCAACCCTGAGTGAAACTGCCAATTTTTACTCTGTGGAGTTTCTTAACAAGAAATAGTTTTATGTTAAATAGTTCTTAATAATAAAATGATTAAATAGTTATCTACTATATGCTAAATTGGTTCTAGTAATACTATGTAGGAACACAACATGAAAATTATTTGGCTCCATTAAACTAAGATAGAAAAAGGAAAGTCCTCCCCAGGAATAAAGAGAACAAGACTAAACAAGAACACTTAGTGAAAATCCCCTTTTAAAAAGCCATCTATTTCTGAGTCATCTCTAGCTGGTGAGTGCTAGAGAGAAGAGACAGGAGGAAAAAAAAACAGATTTGTGCAAGAAGAAAGCTAGTTTTTATTCTTGTTCTCTAAGTCAGTGAGAGCAGACACCTCGGAAGTCACACCGAAGAATCAAAAAGTGACCACTTCTGTCTACCTGATGAGGGGAAATACTGAAGCTTAGTTCTAGGTACCAAGTTTAGAGAAATGAGAGTCTCTAAAGCTGTGCCCAGGTTTCATGACCTACTGCAGAAGCATATGAAGAGGAATTGTAGTTCAGACATTGTAATTTCCTGTAGGTACTCATAGTAGCCCATAAGGAGTAGTGAGCTCACTCTGAAGCAACGAAATCTGAAAACCTGTGCCTTGCCTCAGAGGTTCAGAATTGACAGACAGAAACCACAGTGTAGATTTGTTACCTAGCCTCACTTATCTGGTGAACCCATAGTTTTCTTTCTTTTTCTTTATTGTTGACACTATCACAGATGTCCCCCATACCCTCTTTGCCCATGAAGAACTAAACAAGGAAGGTGCTGTGAGCTGTCCTCCACTGGTTGTGCTGAAGGCTGCCTGCCAAGATACTAAAGTGATGTTGAAAGAGTTGGGAGATAAGCAGTTGCTGTTGTCATCCACAGGTTTCCAGAAAAAGACATTATCAAAGAGTGCCACTACCACTAACCACTGAGAATAAGTAAAAATGAATCATCAAGTAGGACCCTCAGATGGAAATCCCACAGACAAGCTTGTCCCTGGGTGCTGCAGTTTCAGACTAAAGAGGAAACGAGGGAAACTTTTTCCTGATGAATTTTTGCAGCCCTCCTTTTTGCCCCAATGCAATAACATCCCTGCACTATCCAAAATGAAATGTGATAGTGGTCTGATATGTTTATTGAAGATTTTTTGATAAATTCACTGAGATAAAGAACATTTTTGCTTTAAATGATTTCATGGTGATTAGGGACTCAAAAATGAGGGCAGTTCTTACTTTATCTTAAATATATTAATTCAAGTGTCTGACTTTCTAGGTACCAATATGTGACACTGGAAAAGAACATTAGAGATAATAGAATATGCTCAATGGGACATTGCTTTTCTAACTGCTCCAAACCTCATCTGTAAACTATGGGCAATAACATCTCCCTGATTGTTTGCTGTAAATATTAAATTAAACTATTTGAAAAGTATGTGAAAAATCTCTACAGTGTTGGTTATTAAATTAATGTGGGAAAGAGTATATGAGGAAACAAATAGCCAATAGAATGAAAGATTTTTCACTTTACATACACATATGTTTATTATAACAGTTAACACAATATGATACAATTATAATTATTCACTTGGGTGCATCCTTCATAAAGGCCAAATCCATGTTTATTTGGATTCCTTTGTTTATTGTGTGCTTAGTAGTTCTCTATTGAGTTAAGTTTGATTTCTCACTATGAGCCTTGAAGCATGAAGAGTAGACAGTAGCAGTGAAATTACTGGGGTGGTCTTCAGTATCCCTGCCTAATACCTAGAAAATTCAGTGGATTATAAGAGCAGCTACTCATCATTTTCAATCTTCAGAAACATCTCTTTGGTATCTGAATAGACAGCCTAATATACCTAATCTACTATACCCCACTATTGCATTGCTACTATCTATTCATGCTGCTTCAAGATTAATATTAGAAAAACAGCACATACTCACTTATACTTTTTTTGTGTCCCACAAGTCAAACATAATAAAGGAGGGAAAGAAAAATAGAAAAAATGAAAAAAAATAGTTTGTACTTTCTGCCTCACATCTGGATACAAAGCTGCTGGACACTTCAACTATAAATTTCTTGTTATTCCTGCACAAAACTCCTGAAGGTTCACTGAAGAGATAATATTACAACTATTCTACAAATTTCCATATATAGGTTTTTATTTTTTAAGTTTATTAATGAATTAGCTCAAGCTATACTTTATATGTAAAATAGAATGATATTTCCTAAAGTTAGTAACCCTTTCCCAAAAAATTAAAATCCTGATAATCCCTGAAATTGGTTTATTATTTCATGGATGTCCATTTTACAGCTCAGCCTATTGCCTCTAAAGTGGTAAGCTATAATATCATCTTCCTGTTTCCTGTGCCTATTTACAAGGTGAAGGAGAGCCCTATAGACATGGCACTAAATGGATTATCCAGACAAGAAAGAACTCTCTTGCTATTTGCATAATTATGATCAAATACATTTGCAATTTCTAAACCCCACATTCAAAATTGTTACTATGTCTGTGACAACACAGACAATACAAGAGCCAAGTCATTGATATGCATGACTAGAATTAGTATCAAAAGATGCAGTATTTTATCTCAGACCTGGGTATAGCTTCATAATAAAAGGTAGGCATTTGGAGTCTTTGATGCAGATAATCAAGGGAGGAGGAAGGGTACCCATGGTGTTTGATCGAATCTCAGAAAGAAATTAACCATGGCTATTCCATTAAACATCTTGGGAAAAAAATCTCACTCTACAGAAACACATAACCTATATTTGATGCTAATTTCAAATGTTGCTATAAGTATCTGTACTAAATTATAACTAAGCTTATGTAGAAAAGAAAGGTGAAAAAGAAGCAGGTCCTCACCTTAGTGAAAACTCAGTAAATATTTAGAAAGAGCTCCACCTACTGGAATCAGTTTCTCTAAATCAAGCTACAAATACACAGAAATTGAACTGAAGCCCAAAGGTGTCCTCAAACTTTGCTAAACTAAAACTTCAACAGGGTGATGGGTCAAATAGCAGGTAACGTTTTTTTGGAGAAGGTTGATCCAAATGTCAGGCTATTCTGAAAGTCAGAGAATTTTTCAGGAAAGTCAAAGAATTTTTTTTTAATTATCTGACTTCTTTCAACCACTGGTTCATAGAATTATATTGTAGCAATCAGAATTAATATTATATGGAAAAAGTTGTTTGCATTTCTGAGTGTCCAAATAGAATTAATAAAGTATTGTCTTCCATTTGTGTAAATCTTTACTTCACAAAGCCCTCTTATATACATTACTAGAGGCCCAGTGCACAAAATTCATATATGGGGGGTAAGGGGTGTCCCTCAGCCTGGTCTGCATCCTATCCAATTTGGGAACCCTCAGGGGATGGCTGACTGTAGGATCAGGCATAAACCAGCAGTTGGACATCCCTCTCATAAACCAGGACTGCTGGATCCTAATCACTCACCTGCCTGCCTGCCTGATTGCCCCTAACTGCTTCTGCCTGCCAGTCTGATTGCTCCTGAACCACTCCTCTGCCAGCCTGATTGATGCCTAACTGCTCCCCTACCAGCCCAATCACCCCCAATTGCCCTCCCCTGCCAGCCCGATCGCCCCCAACTGCCTTCCTTGCTGGCCTGATCTTGCCCTCAACTGCCCTCCCCTGCCAGCCTAGGATCCCCTAACTGCCTTCCCCTGTTGGCCTGGTCATTCCCAACTGCCCTCCCATGCAGGCCTGGTTGCCCTCAACTGCCCTCCCCTGCCAGTCTGGTTGCCCCCAACTGCCCTCCCCTGCTAACCCAGTCACCCCTAACTGCCCTCCCCTGCAGGTCTTGTCCCCCCAATTGCCCTCCCCTGCAGGCCTGCTTATCCCAACTGCTCTCCCCTGCCATTCCAGTCACCCCCAACTGCCCTCCCCTGCAGGCCTAGTTGCCCTCAACTGCCATCTCCTGCTGGCCTGTTCACCTCCCAACTGCCTCTTCTGTCAGCCGGATCACCCACAACTGCCCTTTCATGCTGGCCATCTTGAGGTGACCATCTTGTGGCAGTTATCTTATGACAATGTCACATGAGGATATTGCACAATGCCACTAGGCTTTTATTATATAGGTCATTTAATATTATCTAGCAACTAACTATTTTTATGGTTAATATCCAGCCTGAACATATCAGTTGACATTTCATTATGATTGGTCAGTGCCTGTGTGGTACCAGCAGCTAGATGTTTTTAATATTCCTCTTGATTATCACATCCTTATTAAAATAAAACTAAATTGAAAAGAGAAAATCTGAGTAAATTTCAATCAATAAAAAAAAAAACTCCCAGCAAACAGAAGTTCTGGTTTAGATGGCTTCACAAAGGAGCTTTACCAAATATTCAGAGAGGAAATAATACCTATCCCCCTCAAACTATTCCAAAAAATTCAAGAGAAAGGAAAAGTTTCAAGCTCTATCTATGAGACAATCATTATTCTAATCCCAAAAGAGATAAAGACACTACAAAAGAAAGAGAATTACAGGCCAATATCCCTGATGAACATAGATGCTAAAATCCTAAACAAAATATTAGCAAATCAGATCCAGCAATCCTGTATAATAAAAGGGTGATGTGCAAATTGACCAGTGGAATAACCATTTGCTATGATGTGCACTGACCACCAGGGGGAAGATGCTCAATGCAGGAACTTCCCCTTTGTGGTCAGTGTGCTCCCACAGGAGGGAACACCACTCAGCCAGAAGCCATGATCAAGGCTCATGGCTGGTGAGTAGAGAGGCAGTGGCAGGAGCCTCTTCCACCTACAGGGCAGCATTAAGGATGTCCAACTGACAGCTTAGGTTTGCTCCCCATGGGAAAAGGGCCAAAGCGGTCACTGCTCCTGGACTGCAAGAGGGCGCAGGCTGGGCCGAGGGACCCCTTGAGTAAATGAATCTTATGCACTGGATCTCTAGTATATTTAAAAGATCATACATTGTGACGAAGTAGCATTTATTCCAAGGATGCAAAGTCAGTACAATATTCACAAATCAATAAACATGATACAGCACATAAACAAATTGAATAACAAAAAAAATCACATGTTCATGTCAATAGACATTTAAAAGGGATTTGACAAAACCCAACACCCATTTTTGATTTTAAAAAAAATCTCAGCAAGGTGTGGATAGAGGAATTATACCTCAACATAATAAAGTATATATGTAACAAACCTATATCTAACATCATACTCAATGGACAAAAACTAAAACTATTTTCCCTAAGAACAGGAACAAGAGGAGAGGAGACAAATGCTGACCAAAGGGGCAGATGTGTCCTGAGCCTTATCCTGGAGCAGATAGAAGGATCATCTAAATCAAACAACATCCACCCAGAATTGGCAAAGTAGACACTGCTGGTGAGACAATTTGTAGCTGGGGAAGGGCAGAAGACACCTGGAGAACAGTAGGATCAGGGATCTGGGCTGGAGAGAGCTGCGAGACCTCCAAGCTGAGAGGATCAGAAGGAATCTACACATCATTAAGTCTATATCTCTTGGGGGCAAGCATAACATCTGACTGTGGAAAGAAAGTACACAGGGCTGCTGGTGGCAGGGGATTCTAAATCTAAGCCCACATCCATGAGAGGCTGAGCCCAGAGACTATGGCCTGAAGAACTGCCCAAGCCATGAGGTGCTGCGAGGAGAGAAACTTGCAGTGATGCAGTTGTTTCCCTTCCTCTGGGCATTTGATTTTATTCACTAAACCCAGTTCATATGACCTTAAAAATACAAACACTCATCCAAGGCTGGGGTGCAGATGGAAGTACAAACGTGTGGAGTTTGGGTAGAGGCTGTGGAGAAGAACAGGTTTGGGAGAGGTGACGAGGAGCCTGACACTGGGACATTCCTGACACTTCAGCTCTAAGCAGCCATTTTCTCCTGAAGATCTAACCCCTCCCAGCAGTCTTCAGACAACCAAAACAACCACACCAAGATTATACCCTGAGTGGTACAAAGAATGCAAAAATATCAGAATAACAACTAAGAACCCTAAGGGATTGCATTAAAGAGAGGTTGTTCAGTCTCAGAACTATAGCCCTGAAAGAAACAACCACTTGAGAGATTAAGATTGACAGCCAGTAAACAGGCTAAGTGGGAAGATTGGTCCCACCTGCTGGCAATCAAGACTGTACATAGACAGGAACAGAGGAGCAGTGGATCGCTTAGAACTTCAGCCCAGTGCTGACTACCTAGAGGAAACTGAGAAGTGACAGTACAGAAGAGTGGAATCTTAAACCAGCCTCATAGGGCATTAAAACTCAGCTGAAATGAATAACACTTCAGTTTTTTATTCTTATTTTTATTGTTTTTTATGTATTATAATTCCCTTTATTTTCTTTGGTTTTTTTCTTTGTTTTTTATTTTTATTTATTTTGCATTAGTTTTTTTTTCAATCTATTTTTATTGTTATTTTATCCTATTTTTTATTTTTTAATTATCTTTCTTTTCTTCTTATCCACTCATCCTCTTCCTACCTCCTCTATACTAAACTGAGGTCCTCTCCATATTGATTCAATTCCCTAACCTCACTCTTTCTATATAAGCTCATCCTTTAAGATTCTACCCCTATCCTCTTTTCTGGGTATTTGTTGTTTGCATTATTCTATTCATCTGTCTGTTCTGTGGTGTTATCTACCATATATATTTTTTCTTATTCTTCCATTTTTTTTTCTCTCTTAGACTTTTTCTTTCCTCAATATCATTTTTGCTCTCTTTTCTCTACCCTAATTCTCTTTTCCTTGGTGGTCACTGATATTGGGTTTATTGGTGTCATTAGTACATCAGTGTTTTGTTCCCTTGGTGTCATGTCTTGTTGAGTTGTATTTTGTGCTGTTTGGTCAAAGTAGTAGAGAGCAAGCCACATAACCAGACACCAGGAGAGAAGACTCCATCCATGAATAGGACAATAACACTCAAGATCCGACTACAACAAGGGAACCCAAATATTCCGAGTAGGAGGCATCCCTAGATTGCTGAGCTCAGAAGACCAGAGAGATTTTACCACTGTATTCCACAAAATATCTACTATATGAGACAAACTCAAAAAATATGGTGGCATAGCAGTTTGATCTGATACACAGAAACAATCACAAAGGAACAAAAATGGAGAGAAAAAGATACAAGCC
>JAAGEH010000032.1:30195477-30312288 GCA_011751065.1 Lasiurus cinereus
CTGGAAAGCAGCCAAAATTCAGAGACCAAGAAACATGTCTCGAATGAAAGAAATGGAGGAAAGCAAATGACTAGACATAGAGTTCAAAACCACATTTATAAGGTTACTCAAGAATCTTCTACAAACCACCGACAAACTTAGTGAGACCTCTGAGAAACTTAGTGAGTCCTTCAAAGATCTTAAGGAGAATGTCAAACAAATGGAAAAGGACCAGTCAGAAATTAAGCATGCACTGTCTGAAATAAAGAATAACATACAGAAATTCAACAACAGACTAGGGGACCCCAATAATCAAATCAAAGATCTGAAATATAAGGAAGCAAAAAACACCCTATCAGAAAAAAAAGAAAAAAGAGTCCAAAAATGTGAAGATAGTTTAAGGAGCCTCTGGGACAACTGCAAGAGTACCAACATCAGAATTATGCGGGTGCCAAAAGAAGAGAGAGAGCAAGAAACTGAAAACTTATTTGAAGAAATAATGACTGAAAACTTTCCCTACCTGGTGAAAGAAATGGGCTTACAAGTCCAGGAAGCACAGAGAACTCCAAACAAAAGGAATCCAAAGAGGATCACACCAAGACCCATCATAATTAAAATGCCAAGAGCAAAAGACAAAGAGAGAATCTTGAAAGCAGCAAGAGAAAAACAGTTAGTTACCTACAAGGGAGTACTCATACAACTGTCAGCTGATTTCTCAACAGGAACTATGCAGGCCAGAAGGGAATGGCAGGAAATATTCAATGTGATGAATAGCAAGAACCTACAACCAAGAGTGCTCTACCCAGCAAAGCTATCATTCAGAATTGAAGGTCAGATAAAAATCTTCACAGATAAGAAAAAGCTAAAGGAGTTCATCACCACCAACCCAGGAGTATATGAAATGCTGAAGGGTTTTCTTTAAGAAGAGGAAGAAGAAGAAAAGGTAAAGATAAAAATTATGAACAACAAAGTGATAACAAGTACATACCTATCAACAAGTGAATCTAAAAATCAAGTGAATAAAAAAAAATCCGATGAACAGAATAAACTGGTGAATATAATAGAATTAGGGGCATAGAAAGGGAATGGACTAACAATTCTCAGGGGAAAAGGAGAGTGAGTGGTGCAGGAAGAGATAGGACAAAAATCTCACACTTATGGATGAGGACAGTGGTGGGGGGTAAGGGCATGGGGCAGCTGGGGAATCAGGTGGAGGGGAGCTATGGGGGGAATAAAAGAGGAACATCTGTAATAAACTGAACAATAAAGATTTATTTAAAAATAAATAAATAAACTCAAAATGCATAAAGGACTTAAATGTGAAACAAGAAATGATAAAAATCTTAGAAGAGCCCATAGGCAGTAATATAGCAGACATATGTCATAGCAATATCTTTACCAATACAGTTCCTAGGACACTTGAAACTAAGGAGAAAATAGACAAATGGGACTGCATCAAAATAAAAAAACTTCTGCACAGTGAAGGAAACCATCAACAAAACAACAAGAAAGCCCACTACATGGAGAATAATTTTCCAATGTTATCTCTGATAAGGGTTTAATCTCTAACATTTACAGAGAACTCATACAATTTAACAAAAGGAAGATAAAAAATCCAATCAAAAAATGGGTAAAGGACCTAAATAAATACTTTTTGAAAGAGGACATACAGAAGGCTAAGAGACATATGAAAACATGCTCAAAGTCACTAATCATCCGAGAGATGCAGATTAAAATGACAGTCATATATCGTCTCACACCTGTCAGAATGGCTATCATCAACAAATCAACAAACAAGTGCTGGAGAGGATGCAGAGAAAAAGGAAACCTCTTGCACTGCTGGTGGGAATGCAGACTGGTACAGCCACTGTGGAAAACAGTATGGTATTTCTTCAAAAAATTAAAAATGAAACTTCCATTTCACCTGGTAATCCCACTTCTAGGAATATATCCCAAGAAAACAGAAACACCAATCAGAAACAATATATGCACCCCTATGTTCATAGCAGCACAATTTACAATAGCTAAGATTTGGAAACAGTCTAAGTGCCCAGCAGCAGATTAATGGACTAGAAAACTGTGGTACCTCTACACAATGAAATACTATGCTGCTGAAAAAAGAAGGAATTCCTACCATTTGCAACAGTATGGATGGACCAGAGAACATTATACTAAGTGAAATAAGCCAGTCAGAGAAAGATAAATATCACATGATCTCACTAATTTGTGGAATATAATGAACAACATCAACTGATGAACAAAACTTGAACCAGAGACATAGGAGCATGGAACAGACTGTCCAACCTAAGATGGAAGGCAACAGACAAATTTTGGGAAAACACATTCATTCATTAACAGTTACCTAAATGCTATAAAGATGAGTAGAAGAAAATATGTAACAATTTCATGACCTAAGGATGGGAAAGGACTTCTTAAACAAACTGCAAAAGCACAAACAAAAATTCAAAACCTTGACTAAATGGTTTCATCAAAAGTAAGCTTTGCAGTTCAACAACAAAAGGTTAAAACTAATAGAGCACTGACCGAACGGAAGAAGATACATGGATTTGTTTGTTTGTTTGTTTGTTTGATGTTAAGTTTTCTGGGCTCCTTATATATTTTGGTTAACTTGCTATGTGTGTATCATTAGTGAATATATTCTCCCATGTTCAACAAGCTGTCTTTTCATGTTGTTAATGGTTTCCTTTGCTTCACAAAAACTTTTTTAGCTTGACGCACTGTCATTTGCTTTGCCAGTTCTATATAAGTATATAGAATATTTGAAAAACTCCTAAACCCAAAAAGACATCAATCTCAAGGGAAAAAATCAGCAACAGATTACAAAATGTAAAGGAAAACCAGAAGAATAGCAAGCATATGATTAGACTTACTGAGGGATGACGTTGCAAGATATATAAATGTCATGTCACTAGGCAATATAATGTATATTAACTTTAATTGAAAATTAATTTTTTTGCCGAGACCTGTTTGGCTCAGTGGATAGAGCGTCAGCTTGCGGACTGAAAGGTCCCGGATTCGATTCCGGTTGGGGGCATGTACCTTGCTTGCGGGCACATCTCCACAGTGAGGAGTGCAGGAGGCGGCTGATCGATGTCTCTCTCTCATTGATGTTTCTGTCTTTCTATCTCTCTCCCTTCCTTTCTGTAAAAAATCAATAAAATATATTTTTCATTGAAAATTAATTTTTTTTTAAAATTTAAAACAACAACAGTAGCTTTATAACAATTAGACTGACAGAATTTAGAAAGTTAGATAATGCCAGGTGTTGGCTGTGGTGTGAGACTATGATACCCAACAGAGAAAATAAATAAATAAGACTATTGCCACAAGAAATTAATTAGAAATTAGAAATATTTTTATATTTCTAATTTAATGCCATAGAAATTAAAAATATTTTAAATACATTTTTGAGCCCCAACTCTGATCCGATACATGTCTTGATCACCTTAGCATGCATTGTCTTCTTTAATTATTGTAACAACAGTTATTATTATTTCTACCTTATACCAATATAAGCAAATTAAAGTCTAGAGTATTTATGGGACATGCCTAAGGTAACACAACTGCAAACAGCTAAATGGGTGTATTTTGTATGTTCTTGTTTTTTATTGCCATGGAGGTGAATTTCAAGGCCTTTTAATTAAAAAATCTTTACTGTTGAAAGATTGTCCCCTTTTCCCCCATTGACCTCTCCCAGCCCTCCCCTCACCCCCACCACAGGCCTCCACCACACTATCATCTGTATCCATGGGTTATATGCATGCAAGTCCTTTGGTTGATATCTTCCCACTCAGGCATCCTCCCCTGCCTTCTCTCTGAGATTTGACAGTCTGTTCAATGCTTCTATGGTTCTGGATCTATTTTTGTTCATTAGTTTAAGTTGTTCATTAGATTCCACCTATGAGCAAGATCATGTCATATGTATCTTTCTCTGACTGGATTATTTCACTTAGTATAATGTTCTCCAGGTCCATCCATGCTGTTACAAATGATGAGAATTCTTTCTTTTTTACAGCTGCCTACCATTCATTGTATAGATGTACCACAGTTTTCTAATCCACTCATCTGCTGATGGGCACTTAGGTTGTTTTCAAATCTTAGATATTGTAAATTGTGCTGCTATGAACATAGGGGTGCATATATTCTTTCTTATTGGTGTTTCTGATTTCTTAGGATATGACCCCAAGTGGGATCACTTGGGTCAATTGGCAGTTCTATTTTTAATGTTTTGAGGAAACTCCAGACTGTCTTCCACAGTGGCCGCACCAGTCTGCATTCCCACCAGCATTGCACGAGGGTTCCTTTTTCTCCACATCCTGTTCAGCACCTGTGGTTTATTGATTTGTTGATGATAGCCATTCTGACAGGTGTGAGATGGTACTTCATTGTCATTTTGATTTGCATCTCTAGGATGATTAGTGACTTTGAGCATTTGTTCATATGCAATTTAGCCTTCTATATGGCCACTTTGGAGAAGTGTCTATTTAGGTCCTTTGCCCATTTTTTAATTGGATTGTTTATCTTCCTTTTGTTAAGTTGTATGAGTTCCCTATAAATTTTGGAGATTAACCACTTATTAGAGGTAACATTGCCAAAAATGTTCTCCCATGCAGTGGGTTTTCTTGTTATTTTGTTGATGGTTTCTTTTGTTGTGCAGAAGTTTTTATTTTGACATAGTTCTATTTGTTTATTTTCTCCTTCGTTTCCATTGTCTTAGGAGATGTATTGGTAAACATATTGCTATGAGAAGCATCTAAGATTTTGATGCTATGGTTTCTTCTAAGATTTTTTGGTTTCACATCTTACATTTAAGTCTTTTATCCATTTTGAGCTTATTTTTGTGTATGTGAAATAGATTTGTGGTCTTTTTTGGGGTGGGGGCAGGCAGGGAGGTTGCATGTATCTGTCTAATTTTTCCAACACCATTTATTGAAGAAATTGACTTGACTCCATTGTATGCTCTGGCCTTTTTTGTCGAATATTAATTGAGCATAACGGCTTGAGTGAATTTCTGGGTTCTCTGTTATGTTCCATTGGTCTGTATATCTGTTCTTGTGCCAATACTAGGCTGTTTTGAGTCAGTGGCTTTGTAGTATAGCTTGATATCTGGTATTGTGATCCCTCCAACTTTGTTCTTCTTTTTCAAGATTGTTTTGGCTATTCCAGGTCTTTTTTCTTTCTCCATATAAATTTTTAGAGTATCTGTTTGAGATCTGAGAAATATGCCATTGGTATTTTAATAGGGATTGCATTGAATCTAAAGATTACTTTGGGTAGTAAGGATATTTTAATGGTGTTGATTCTACCAATCCATAAACATGGCATATTCTTCCAGTTGTTTTATATCTTCCTCTATCTCTTTTTACATTATTCTGTAGTTTTTTGAGTAAGGAGTTTTACCTCCTTGGTTAAGTTTATTTCCAAGTATCTTAATATTTTTGTTGTAATGGTAAAATGGGATTGTTTTTATAGTTTCTCTTGCTAAGACTTCACTACTCATCTATAAAAATGCTATGGATTTGAGAGTGTTAATTTTGTATCTTACTACATTTCCAAACTCATCTATTGAATCTAGTAGTTTTTAATAAAGTTTTTAGGATTTTATATGTATAGTATCATGTCATCTGCAAATAATAAGTGTTTTACTTCCTCCTTTTCAATTTGGATGCCTTTTACTTCTTGTTGTCTTATCACTGTGGCCAGGACTTTCAGTACTATGTTGAACAAGAATGATGAAAGCTAACATCCCTATCTTGTTCCATTTCTTAGGGGAAATGGTTTTAGTTTTTTCCAATTGAGTATGATGTTGGCTGTAGGTTTGTCACAGAGGTCTTTATCATATTGAGTTATGATCTCTCTATTCCCACTTTGCTGAGAGTTTTTATCAAAAATAAAAGTGTTAGATTTTGTTGAATGCCTTTTCTGCATCAATTGACACGATCATGTGATTTTTGTCTTGCAATCTGTTTATGTGTTGTATCACATTTGTTGATTTGCAAATATTGAACCAGTCCTACATTCTCAGAATAAATCCTACTTGCTCATGATGTATGATCTTTTTAATATATTGCTGGATCCAATTTGCTAAAACTTTGTTGAGGATTTTAGTGTCTCTGTTCTTCAGGGATATTTCTTTGTTGTGCCTTTGTCTCAATTTGGAATAATTTTGGAAGTGTTCCTTCCTCTTGAATTTTTGGAGTAGTTTGAGGAGAGCATGTGTTAGTTTTTCTTTGAATTTTTGGTAAAATTATCAGGTTTTCTGATTCTTCCTGAATGAGTTTTGGAAGATTGTATTTTTCTAGAAATACATCCATTTCATCCAGATTGTCCCATTTGTTGGGAAAAAAAATTCATAGTATTTGTTTTACAATACTTTGTATTTCTGTGGGGCCAGTTGTTACTTCAACTCTTTCATTTCTGATTTTGTTTACTTGGGTCCTCTCTCTTTGTTTCTTGGTTTATCAATCTTGTTTATCCTTCCAAATATCCAACTCATATTTTTATTGATCTTTTGTATTTTTCTTTTTTGTCTCTATGTCATTTATTTCCACTCTTAATTTTATTGTTTCCCTTCTACTTACTCTGGGCTTTTCTTTTTGCTTTCTTTTTAATCCTTGAAGTTGTATGGTTAGATAACTTATTACCAGTTTTTCTTGTTTTTTTTGAGGTAAGCCTCTAGTGCTATGAACTTCCCTCTCAGGACTGCTTTCACTGTGTCCCATAGATTTTGGATTATGATGTTTTCATTGTCATTTGTTTCTAGATTGGTTTTTATTTCTTCTTTGATCTCTCTGGTAACCCATTCACTGTTTAATAGCATGCTGTGTAGCCTCAATATGTTTGATTTTGTGTGTGTTCTCATTGTAGTTGATTTATAATTTTATGCCATTGTGATCTAAGGAAATGCTTGATATGATTTTTATCTTCTTGAATTTGAATAGACTTCGTCTGTGTCCTAATATGTGGTCTATCTTTAAAAATGTCCCGTGTACCCTTGAGAAGAATGTATATTCTGTAGCTTTGGAGTGAAATGCTCTGAAGAAGTCAATTAGTTCCATCTGATCTAGTGAATGGTTTAGGATATTTCCTTGTTGATATTTTGTCTAGAAGATTTATCCAGTGATTTCAATGGGATATTAAAGTCCAGTACTATGTTTGTATTTCTGTTTATTTCTCCCTTGATATCTCCCAGAAATTTTTTTATGCATTTAGATGCTCCTGTATTGGGTGTATGTGTGTTTATCAGAGTTATTGCCTCTTGTTGTGTTGATCCCTTTACTATTATGAAGTGGCCTTCATTATCTCTTGTTATGGTCTTCACTTTGAGGTCTATTTTGTCATATATAAATATTGCTTCCCCAGCTTTTTTTCATTTCCATTTGCCTGAAAAACTTTTTCCCTTCCTTTCACTTTCAGTCTGTGTGAGTCCTTTGTTCTAAGGTGGGTCTCTTGTAGAAAGCATATGTGTTATGTTTTCTTATCCATTCAGCTGCCCTAAGGCTTTTGATTGGAGCATTTAAAACATTTACTTTTAAGGTTATTCTTGATTGGTACTTTTTTGTTGACTTTTTAATTCTTTATGCCTGTGTTCCTCCCTCTCTATTTCTTCTTCTTAGGACAGTACCTTTAGGATTTCTTGCATTGCTGCTTGGTAATAAACTCCCTTAGCCTTTTTTTTTTTTTTTTGTCTGCAAAGCTCCTGATTTCACCTTCAATTTTAAATGATAGCCTTGCTGGATAGTCTTGGATTCAGTCCCTTACTTTTCATTACTTTATATACTTCATGACACTCCCTTTTGGCCTGATATGTTTCTGTTGAGAAAACAGCTGATAGTCTAATGGGAGACCCCTTGTAGGTAACTTTCTGTTTCTCTCTCAGGGCCTTTAAGATTCTTTCTTTGTCTTTAACATTTGCTGTTTTAATTATGATGTGTCTTGGTGTTGCTCTTGTAGGATTCATCTTTATGTTTGTTTCTGTCTTAAATAAAACTTCAATGCCATCTATATTTTGGGGAGGGTGGTGGTCCTATGTAGTAGGTATTTTGCAATCTCTCAGATTGCAAACTTGGTGTTGGAGGAAATCCCTCTATTTGAGTTAGTTGGGCTCTCTTGATGTAGTTGGGTCTTGAATGTTATTATCCCATTCATGGATGGAGTCTCCTCACAGGTTCTCTAATTTTTATGTGGCTCAACCCTATCTTATCATACAAGCTGTTTTCTATGTATTCAGGGTCCTGGCTCCCATGGGGAGGGTAAATGCAAGTTTCCACTAGTGTATAACTCACTGCAGGGTCCTGGAGCCCACAACCAGGGTAATCTGTAAATCTGTGACCCATAGACTGCAGTGAGGGTGGCATGCAACTCTGCAGCCCGGACACTACAGCTGGAGTGGAACCAAGGCCTTTATAAAAACATATACATATGTATTTTATTTTTGACAGTATTACAGATGTCCCACATTTCTCCCCCACCCCTTGCCTTTATGCCCTCTCAACCCAGTCCTTACCCTATCCCCAGGTTTTCACCACACTATTGTGTGTCCGTGAACTACTCATATAAGTTTTTTGGTTTATACCCAGGACTTGCAGACATACCTAGGTTCAGTTTATACCCAGGACTTATCCAATTTCTTCTCATACTCCCTCATCCCCAATACATACACACACCAAGATATATCAGTCTGTTCCATGCCTTCATGCTAGGATTTTATTTTGTTGGCCAATTTAATTTATTCATTAGATTCCAAAAATAAGTGAGATAGTGTGATATTTGTCTTTCTTTGGTTATTTCACTTAGCATGATAGTCTCCAGGTCCCTCCCTGCTGTCTCAAGTGTCTTCTGAGACCAAAATTATGTTTCCTCCACCAGAATTCTCTCCCATTTCCTTCAACACCACACTACCAGAAAAACTCTAGAAAGTTTGCTTTTAGAAAGAAATTACTACAGTTGTCTATGAAGTCACTGTTTAAGTTAATAAAATAAACTGTTTATTTTTTAAGTCATGTGGCTCTGTGGCTGAGCATTGACCTATGAACAGGAGGTCAAGGTTTGATTTCTGGTCAGGGCACATGCCCAGGTTTCAGACTCAATCACCAGTGGGGTGTGCAGGAGGCAGCCGACCAATGATTCTCTCTCATCATTAATGTTTCTATCTTTTTCTCACTCTCCCTTCCTTTCTGAAGTCAATAAAAATATTTTAAAAAGAAAACCAACTATTTTGTTTGGAAAAGCTCATAAATAATCTTTTCTGGTTATGCAAAGGTAGAACTCTTGTCTGGGGCACAGACTGAGAGGAAGTTTGAATTTTTCACTGGCAAGCTGGAAAGGGTGAGAAGGGAGTGAAAGTGTTAAGTGCCAGGACTTACACTATAAAAGGAGAGAAATAGTCATGGGATGAAAAAAGCAGTCCAGGAACATGGCCCAGCCCAAGAAAGGACTTATGAGAAAGAATGCTTATTATGGAGAATGATAGCTACATATTTAGAAATAGAGACATTTGAAAACTATTTGAGCTGATTTCCCATTCTGTTCTAAGCTGGCCATCTGGAAATCTCTTCAAAGAGAGTCTGCTATAGCTCACAACCATGCTTAAGTGTTGCTGCTCCCTTGCCTCCTCCACCAAGATCCTTACCAGAATCTGGCAGTGGCATCAGACAAGACATGTAAGGCAATGCATACATACCTATGTTCAGTTTATTGGCTACATTGACCACAGCTAAATCTGGCAGGATTTTTTTACCCTATGTTTATATACAATCAATACTCTTCCCCTCTTGCTTTTGTCTGCTTATCAAACCTCTCCAAAGTTCCTTCCCAGACCTCACCTGTGGATGGAGCTAGCTAAACCATGGGCTGCTTTTCCTCTAATTAATATTGAGTTTATTTACTTGTAGCTTTTCTTACCAGGATTTCATGATCAGGGTGGAGAGAGGAAGGTGATATAGCCAAAGCAATCCAGAGGAATGTGCACTCAGTTCAGTCTCACTATCCTCGTCATTTGATCCATTTGCTTCAGAGTAGGGAAAAAACAAGGAAGAATTCCTGGAGGATGTGATGCCTGAACCAAATCTTAAAGGTTAAGTAATAGTTCACAGGGAGAGAAAGGGGAGCAGAGAAATTGAGCAGAAGTACAGAGGGAAGAATGCAACATGTGTGTCTGAGAAAAAGGAAGTGCAAAATGACTGGCCCTAAAAACAAAGATAGGGCTTGCTGAGACTTAGGACTGAAGAGGGCACCGAGCAGTGTGCACTTTACCCTGAGAGTAAGGTGTTATTAAGGGGTGACAGGCTCTAGTTTATATATTAGTTAGACTGACAAAAGATTGTTTGTTGGAAAGCCTAACAAAGAATGCTTTCCAATTTTTTAATCAATTGATACAAAAATATTTACAAAGATTTTTAAAAATAAAGTCACATTTAATCTTTTATTTCTCAAATTATTAGGAATATTTCAGAAAATCTGTTATAGGAACTATATTAATTTCTGGAATATGACAATAGAAAGATAGTACTTATTCCCAGAGACATAAATCTAATTTTAAAAAGGGCATGAGAGTAAAATTTTACATCAAGAAGATAAGGTCATCTGCAGAGAGCCAGGCTGCTAGAACATAGTATTGAAGATGGAATACCAGGTTTCATGAGAAAGTCCAGCTAGGCAGGCCTGTGAATGGCCCAGTGAGGAGTGGCAAGTGGCTGCCCAGCAGCTGTGGCTGCTAGAGCCAAGAAAGCAACATAAAGAACTAACAGATGAAAGCTGTTTTTCCTGTAGTCTAAGAAATATCTAGTATTACCCACTTTGGTTAAACATACAAAATTGTGTTTGTGTGTGTTTAAAATACACATTTTTAAAGCATGAAGGATTTAATTAGGTAGTTTTATTTTATTATCTATACATTTTAAAGTTTCTATAATAAAAATAGTTTATATCTGCTATAAAATAAAGTTGTTTTTTAAAGAAAGACCCCTGGGTTTCAATAACTATCACAATATGAACCAATAATATGATGGAAGTAACACAAATGTAAATTTGAAAGACGTCTGGTGTTGAATAGTTTTATTACTAGTTGATAGAATAGAGTGCTTAGGACTTGAAAGGCATAGTTCATTGTCCACAACACAACTTCCAGTCTGGATTTCTGTTGAGAGTGACAATGACAAACTAAAAGAGAAGTGCCCATAGGAGAGGGAACCTGTCCTTAAAGAATGACTGAGGAAACTGGGGTGTGAATCCCTGACACCAGACTCTCTGGGGCTATCATGAGAGATGGTGTCAATCACAAAAAGGACTCAGGTCTGAAAGAAAAACCTGGACCATTTATATAGCTTTGGATGACTAGTGCTCAGGGTCCTGGCTATATAAATAGAAGCATAAATAACTCAATTTTCACTTAGAAAAAGAAAATAGAAAGAGAAGGGGTAAAAGAAGGAAGAGAACTTTATAATAATTCAAACATTTTGAAAACTTGAATAGGCCATATTGATAAATTAGTTCATCTTGGAAAATGTGCAAAATGAAGCTCAGGTTCATCTATCAGGGATAGTATAGTGGGACTATTTGCATTGGGGAAGATTTCTAACACCGTTTCCAATTCTAGAGTGTGATATGAACTCACTCAACTCTTATTCACTCCAATATACAAGCCACAAAACAGATGACAGGAAATAAATTAAATGCTTGGGTTCAATAATCCACAGAAATTAAGAATAACTGAATTCCCTTGAGCATGACTCATTCATATCATTCACATTTCAGCACTTTTCTTTCTGTAGAGTTTGGAGAAACTGTTATGAAAATGTTAAGTATATAAGAAGAGAATGTCACTTAAAGTTAGTATTCTCTCCTATTGCCACACCACAGTAACAACAACCTCTGTCCATGTTCCAAATCTATTTATCAAAAAACAAAAATGTTGGCTTGAAGATTTGAAAACTATATAATCCTTCATGTCTGGTTCATATCCAGGTCTCCCATAACCTAGCAACTCTATCAAGTGGAAACTCTATTTTCCCATTTTACAGATGAGAAGACTAGGGTTTCAGTCATTTTCATAAGGTCAAAAAGCTAATTCAAATCTTTCTGCCACCAAACTCTACATGAAATACCTCCTCCAAAAGGTGTATTTGTCAGAAATGAAATTATCTTACTAATTCAGAACTGACTATAGTTTGGGTTTGGGATATTGAGAGTGTATGAGTTTTTGCTCCTATTTTCAGCTCAGACTCCTCAGGCTCAGGCAATTCCCTACACATGACATAATTCTAACTGTTTAAAACAATAATTGAAAACCTAAAAAATACCATATGCTAGGCTAGGTTCTGGGAGACCTGGATATGAACCAGACGTGTTTCTTCTACCAAAGGGGCTCATTAAAGTCTAGCAGGAATGATAAGATATATGCAAGGGACTGAATAAAGGTTCAAAAGGCTCATACAGCAAAAGAGAAGCTTGAAAGGGTAAGACTATTTTTGGATTTAGGGATAAGGAAAAGGAAAAAAGAGAACATCCCAGGCAGTGAAAATAACATAATCAAAGGCACATGTGTGAATGGTAAATTTTTTGACTAAAATAAGACATATATGAGTGAGAGGAGAAATAAATTTCTACACATAGGTTTTGACTCAATCTTAAAAAGCCAGATTTTGCTACTCTTATGAATCATAATGTAAATATCTGTGTTAACAATTCATTAACAGTGGCAAAATTACAGTTATGAAGTAGCAATGAAAATAATTTTATGATTGGGGGTCACCACACATGAGCAACTGTATTAAAGGGCTGCGGCATTAGAAAAGTTGAGAACCATTGCACTAGTATAAAATTATTGATAACAATTATTTCTGAGGATAGGATTGTAAAGCATTTTTATTCTTACATTATGTATCTGTGTAACACAAATTTTATACGGACATAAATTGTTTTTGTTATTATAAAAATGTAAGTTTTGTTTTTTAGTGACTGTGTAAAAAAAAAAAAAAGTGGCCAAAATTTAGAAGGCTTGGTTTGGTTTTAAAGCTTTATTTTTCTGATTAGCAATTATTTTACTTATTTTGTTTTATTTTGTATTTTTTAAATTTTCCTTTTTAAAATGATAATTACTTTGTCAGGGCAGCTTGAAAATATAGTGTTGTACTACATTGAGATACTTTCGCCATGGGAACTTTGAATGTTGTCATGTTATTCATCACTGATAACATTCATGGATGTGAATTCAGTCTATCTTAATGTTTCCTATCCAGATGAGCCCTCAGACTTGCTTTTAACCCACTCATGACAGAAACTCAAGTTTAATTGGTCAGTACAGTGGTTTAACCATTCTAATAGCTCTGCAGAAGGAAAGACCCTCCATTTTCCCAGAGAGCAGTGGGGGTTTGGGTGAAAGCTCATCATAAAATGTTTTATAAGGGAAAATCTTTCAAAGTCAGTCATCAAGTTCCAAATTTCCACTAAAGAAATATACTTCAGTGCAGAGTAGTATCTGATTTGAAAAGTGCCATGGATAGAAGACTGTCTTCATATATAAATTTAAATTATCTTCCTTCTATCTGTTTCTATGTTGAATGTTTGAATAGTTTACTTTCTTTTTTTCTAATAAATTGTCAATTGGTAATTAAAGGAATGAAATGTTTTCAAAGAAAAATCAGGCAATTGGGAAGTTCTACAACAATTGAGACATCAAAAGATCTGAAACTAGGACATCTCAAAGTCAGTGTAAGTTATGTTGATACATCTATGGTGTATATCTAGCCAATTGTACAACGCTTCACAAGGAAAGTTTTCTTTCTTAACTTCCAGGGTAACAGCTAGTTTCCAAGTAGGATTTTTCATTTCTCTGGGTATATGTTCAACTCCAGATCCTGTTTTGTTTGTAAACTTTTTATTTTGATTCTGGGTTCTATATTTGTTGCTGAAATACAGGCATAATCTATGTTCTGAAACCCAGAGTGTAAAGCGATATCTTTTTATTTCTTCTGGTTCACCATCCAATCAGTGCTAGTAACCTGCTAACCTGATGGGAAGGTGCAAACATAAAGAAAAAAATGATCAATTAACTCTGTACCCTTCATGGTCTTAAAGTTGTCAGTCAAGCCACCCTCCAATTCATATTTATTTCTGGATACATAATTTTCCCATTCCAGAACACATTGTCTATTTTATTTTTACAATCCAAAACAGAATTGGCTGCTTTGTTTTATCAATTTTCAAAGTATATCTAATCGCTGCTATTCATTTGCCCCTTTCTCCTACCTAACAAACATCTGTGCACTTTACAATTTTCTCTCTCATTGTATTGTTTTACATTCATATAATTTTCTCTCATAAAACAATAAAAAACCCTCTATGGAACCATTTATTTAATTGTTCATATGCCAGGTTATTAATATTCAGTCTGTAAGAAATATAAAATACTATTTTAAAAATAATTTTAAAAGATTATAGCTCAAATAGTCTAATCTTCTCATTCTAAGCCCACTCATATGTGGTAACCACATCAGATCATGGTTATATATAATAAAAACCTATATAATAAAAGCCTAGTGTCCATTACAGCTAATGACCAGAATGACCAATAACCAGACCATCAGTAGGTAGCTACAATGAGCACTGACCCAGACCTTGCTGTCGGTACCCTGGCAACCCCAAATCCCATTCACCCACATCCCAGTGTGAAAGCCGCAACCAGCATGGCTAGGGCTCAGGATCTGGAGAAGGAGCTGAGCACATATGAAGACACAAGACAAGAAATATGAATTTAGAAATCATGGAGGGGCCATACAGAGAACCCTTCTCTAATAGAAAGTATTCACTGGGGCCCAGGCCCTGTTAGCTTTTATTCAATTTTAGAATATACATCTTGCCAGTCAGGCAGGCAATCTGGTAGCTGACAGACTATCTTAAAGATCAGTAAATATTAGTGAAGTTTTATTTTGAGACTATCAGGTCAGGAAATTGCTTGAGCCACCATTGTCTCTACAGAACAATTGATGCATAGCTTTTATCCCTTGTTAAAGCTCAAGGTCCATCAGCCTTCTGAGTTTCCCTTTGCACTTTCATGATAGTGTGGACAATGGATAGCTTCCAGCACCCCAGACCCTGACAGGAAGGAGGAGAGAGCCAGATACCCACACCCCGAATCCTGACAGCAGGGAGGAGGGAGCCCTATTCCTAGCAGAATCAGCCTTGGTCAGCAGATCAGAGGATTCTACTTATAGTGAATGGTTAGTAAAACTTGGAAATGGCAAATTTGATAGCAGTTTTCATTTAGAAATGGATAATATTGAAATCCCACATGAAATGACTTCTAACGGATCTATTATTAAAACTACCTTTGGAAATAGTATATCTATAGATAATGTTAAAAATATTTCTAAACATGCAATTCTTCTTCTAAAAATGAGCATGTTCACAAATTAAATGAAGAAATTTTGTATATACTCGGAGATTTTCACACCTATTTGAGTGATAATTCTATTGATTTAATGGATGATGCAAAAAGAAAAATTTTCCCATTGAATTTCTTACTAGTATTACTCCTTCGGTAATGCCATGTTATAAATTAAATTAAAAGTAGGTACAATCATCATGCTACTGAGAAATCTTAATAGTACATGGTGTCTTTGTAACGGTACTAGACTTATCAAAAGATTGCAACCTAACATAATAGAAGCTGAAGTATTAACAGGATCTTCATAAGGAGAGGTTTTTCTGATTCCAAGAATTGATTTGTCCCCATCTGACACTGGTCTCCCATTTAAATTATTTCAAAGACAGTTTCCCGTGCTGTCAGCATTTGCAATGATAATAAATCACAAGGACAAACTCTAGACAGAATAGGAATATTCCTAAATGAATCCATTTTTGGACATGTTCAGTTATATGTTGCTTTCTCTCAAGTTTGAAGAGCATGTGATATTAAAGTTAAAATTATAAATACTTCATCACAAGGGTAGTTAGTAAAGCACTCTAAAAGTGTTTTTACTCTTAATGTGGTATACAGGAAGATATTAGAATAAGTTTAATCAATTTATCAGTCATTGTTTATATCAATGTTGTTTTTATATCATGTTCTTGTTTTTCTATCATATCTTTGTTGTTGTTATATCATGTTATTTTTTATTTATTAATAAATTTATATATTATTTTCATACACATTTTACTACTTTCTTTAATCTCTGACACTTGTATTATATAGGGCAAATAGCAGTATTAAAATATTTCTTCTAAATAATTCCCTTTCAATGTGAATTAATTTGTGCCCCGGGTCACTAGTATCAATAATAACAGCACTAAAGAAAGCATCACACTGACTTTGGGAGTCTTTGTCTTTCCCAGTAGATTGTAACATTCAGGAGAGCAGAAATGATAGTGTGTTCATTGTATTCTTAGCAGTGTTTAATAGTTGCCATCCTCAGTGTATTTGGTGGCTTTGTGGATGGCTTCATTGTAACAAGATAGCTGCTGAGTAACTAACACCATTTACAAACACAACAGTTACTAGCAGAAGAACTGGTTCTTCCTCTGAATCTCATCTTTTCTAGAACCAACCTGGCAGACTCCTGTCTTACCACATTGGTCACAGCTAGGTTACTTGAGCATCTCTGGGACAATCACTGGCAAGGAGCATGGAATCCCCATGCCTGATTTTATGAAGTCACCCAATCTACAAACACTGTGTAACCTGGATGCTTATTCATATAGACATGTAAACAGAAATTCAAACTGCTAGGTTATGTGTATGCTACAATTCAGCTTTGTAAAACTTGGCATACACACAAAAAAAAAACTTTGAAAATACAGCAATTACAATAACTTTGTTTGCTGAGATAACAAATCTTTTTTCTTCTGTTGTCACTTTCTTCCTTAATATTGTATTGTAAGATTGTTTTAGATTTCTTTTTTTAATTAGGTGAGCATAGTCCCATATGCACTCCAACTCAACTAGAAAAAGATTTTGAGCTCTGATCTTGCCCTTCAGAACGACTACCTGGTGAAATGGATGCCCAGGCAAAGTCTGCTCCAGGGGCAGCTGGAAGCAGGATCGCTGAATGGCAAGCACTGACAATATTTTTACTTCTCTAAATAATGACCAATGCCAGTGAACTAAGGGTAGATGATATAAGTGGGGAGGGTCACATTGCACTACTAGTGGAAAGTCAAGGAGATGGCTGGGTTAGGGAGAGGTCTCAGTCACCCTTCTGACTCTTCTGTAGTCTCCTTAGAATCTGACTTTAAATGTAGGGTGATGATACTGTAAGATGACACAGCAACCTCACATGCAGTGTGGTGTGATGTGATGAGAAAAAAAGGAAGCCACTACACTACAGAGCAGGTCAAATAAGCAGCCCACGCCTGCTGGGACACATTCACTGAGGGTGAACAATCAAAGAAAAAGAAATCAAAGCCGGGAACTGTAATAATGGCTGTGGGGTGATTTTCAGGAGTGGGAGGTTACACTGTTTTCTAGAACTTTCTTCTTGCAGGTGAGGCCAGGAAGCTTGTAACTGAAAATATGGGGCCAAGCTAGGAGCAGAACATAGGGTAAAGTTTTCTAAGGTTTGTGGGTGGGGATTATCTCCAAGGAACACTCCCAAAAGCAGAGATGTGGACTGGACCTCTGAACAGTTCCATCCACTTGTCATTCTTCTTAACCTCTTCCAATAGGAGCAGAGTACTAAGCATTGAATCTAATAAATTAATTTACTTTGTAGTAAACAAATATTTTCACTTTGGTTTTCTAAAGGTAAGAAATTTTTAATATTGTATGTAAGGAAATAAATGTTTTTTTAATTTTCCATTGATCTAAAAATCAAAGAAATATAAATTTACCAATACAAACTTAACCAATATTTACTATATTAGAAAAAATATTTAAACAATATTAAATGCCAGAGAAGAAGTGAAATTCTGATATTTTAGTGCTAGTGGCCATGTGAGAATTATCTTTTTTATGATAATTTGGCATATAAATTATATGATTGGTTTGTTGGATTTAGCAAACCCATTGCAGAAATGATATTTAAGGAATAATACAAAATGCAGAAAAATCTGTATGCTCAAAGTTGTTTATCATAGTGTTATTTATTTAACCTAAATATGCAATGCTTGGGAGTCATTAAACTAAATCATAAAATATAACAAAACTGGACTATTATACCACTGTCCCAAACTGTACTTATGAAGATTTTATTGAAACACACACAAAAAAATGTAATTCACACTTCAGTTTTGAAATACAGAGAAAAAGCAATATTCTTATTTTGTCTATAATTTGGTCATCCTATTAAGCCCTTCTCATTGGTTTGATATTTTGTCCAATTTCATAAGGATAATATTCCGTTTAAGACAGGGATTTTCAACCGGTATACCACAAAAATGTTTTTTAAGATTTTTTTTTATTGATTTTGAGAGAGAGAGGAAGGGAGAAGAAGAGAGAAAGAAACATCAATGTGAAATCAAAACATTGATCAGCTGCCTCTGATAAGCTGTCTCAGGCATTAAGCCTGCAACCCAGGCATGTGCACTGACCAAGAACTGAACCAGCAGCTCTTCAGTGCATGGAACAGTGTACAACTAATTGAGCTACACTGGCCAAGGCAATGCCACAAGAATGTTTAAAACATGCAATACACAGCTGTTAGTCAGGGACACTGACTTCTTTTCCCTTAGATTGTCAGAGTATTAGAGTTTCACTTCTTCTCTGGCATTTAATATTGTTTAAATATTTTTTTAAATATAGCAAATATTGATTAAGAGGGCCCTAGCCAGTTGTGCTCAGTGATTAGAGTGTTGGCCCTTGGACTGAAGGGTTGCGGATTCAATTTAGTGAAACAAATATACCTCAGCTGCAGGTTTTATCCCCACTTTGTGGGCTGTGATGGAAGCAAACCAATCAATGTATCTCATTCATATAAATGTTTCTTTCTGTGTCTCTCTCAGTCCCTTCCACTCTCTCTGAAAAATCCCTGGAGAAAATATCCTAGAGGAGGAGCCAAGATAGCGGCATAAGATACGCATCTGTATGTGCTGTCTCTCAAAACCACACCAAAACTACAACTAAAAGACGAAACAACTATCCCCTGGAACCACAGGAAAGCTGGTGAAGTGGAAGTTCCACAACTAGAAGGAAAAAGTGCATCCAGACCTGATGGGACGTTGCAGAGGCTCAGAAAGGCAGAGGTACGGAGACGAGCTAGAATCGGGCTGGCGTGTGCTGTTGTTTTCGATTGGAAGAGAGTTACAAGTTCCCAATTCTCTGAACTCCAGTTTCTGGCAAGATTCTGGGGACCCAGACTCATACAGGGAGAAACTGGACTGTCTGCCATCAGGTCAGAAAGGGAAGGTGTCTCTCTCGCAGAATTGTGCACTGGAATCATTGTTTACTTCTCTGGGGTGCTAGAGACAGGACACTGAAGAGAACCCAACAGAGAGGGCTTACTGGCAGCCATTGCTGTTTGCTACCCCCTAACCTAGAGACTCCCTGAGACCCCACCCTGCCCAATTTACAAACCAACCCAGTTGTGTGGCAACCTTTGCATATAAATGGCCTGCCCTCTGGCAGCTTAACCTAAAAAAATTCCAACTGGGTCAGACAACTTCAAAACTTCCAAACTCCAAGCAAAGAGGAGAAATCTGCAGAGCTCCCTGTAGTTACTGCTAGGTGGCCTCAGACACTAGCTGACTTGCACCTCCTTGGAGATCCAAGAACCAGTGTACTGAGGTCAGTGTGAGACAACACCAGATTTCAACTCCTCACATACATAAGTGACACACTCAAGAGGCACACTCAGTGAGCACCAAAGCCCCACTGAAGCAGTTCTGCCATTAATAGACATAACTAATCCTCACAGTTAATTGGCCTGGAGGTCAATTCCTCCCAGTGTACCAATAGCAATCAAGGCTTAACTACAACAACACTGTGAACCCAGCCCACAAAGGGGTGCACCAAGACTGTCCACCTCAGGTGATTGGGGAGGTGGAGCTACTGGGCCCTAAGAACAACTAGCACACAAAGCCACTCCATCAACACTGGAAAGCAGCCAAAATGCAGAGACCCAGAAACATGTCTCAAATGAAAGAAATGGAGGAAAGCAAACGACTGGACATAGAGTTCAAAACCACATTTATAAGGTTACTCAAGAAATGGAGGAAAGCAAATGACTGGACATAGAGTTCAAAACCACATTTATAATGTTACTCAAGAACCACCAACAAACTTAGTGAGACCTCTGAGAAACTAAGTGAGTCCTTCAAAGATCTTACTGAGAATGTCAAACAAATGGAAAAGGACCAGTCAGAAATTAAGCATGGCCGAGACCGGTTTGGCTCAGTGGATAGAGCATTGGCCTGCAGACTGAAAGGTCCCAGGTTCGATTCCAGTCGGGAGCATGTGCCTTGGTTGAAGGAACATCTCCAGTATGGGGCATGCAGGAGGCGGCTGATCGATGTCTCTCTCTCATCGATGTTTCTGACTTTCTATCCCTCTCCCTTCCTCTCTGTAAAAAATCAATAAAAATATATTTTAAAAAAAAGAAATTAAGCATGCACCGTCTGAAATAAAGAATAATATACAGAAATGCAACAGCAGACTAGAGGATCCCAAGAATCAAATCAAAGATCTGAAATATGAGGAAGCAAAAAACACCCTATCAGAAAAACAAAAAGAAAGAGTCCAATAATGTGAAGATAGTGTAAGGAGCCTCTGGGACAACTTCAAGTGTACCAACATCAGAATTATGGGAGTGCCAGAAGAAGAGAGAGAGCAAGATACTGAAAACTTACTTGAAGAAATAATGACTAAAAACTTTCCCTACCTGGTGAAAGAAATGGGCTTACAAGTCCAGGAAGCACAGAGAACCCCAAACAAAAGGAATCCAAAGAGGACCACACCAAGACCCATCATAATTAAAATGCCAAGAGCAAAAGACAAAGAGAGAATCTTGAAAGCAGCAAGAGAAAAACAGTTAGTTACCTACAAGGGAGTACCCATACAACTGTCAGCTGATTTCTCAACAGAAACTATGCAGGCCAGAAGGGAATGGCAGGAAATATTCAAAGTGATGAATAGCAAGAACCTACAACCAAGAGTGCTCTACTCAGCAAAGCTATCATTCAGAATTGAAGGTCAAATAAAGAGCTTCACAGATAAGAAAAAGCTAAAGGAGTTCATCACCACCAACCCAGGAGTATATGAAATGCTGAAGGGTTTTCTTTAAGAAGAGGAAGAAGAAGAAAAAGATAAAGATAAAAATTATGAACAACAAAGTGATAACAAATACATACCTATCAACAAGTGAATCTAAAAATCAAGTGAATAAAAAAATCTGATGAAGAGAATAAACTTGTGAATATAATAGAATTAGGGGCATAGAAAGGGAATGGACTAATAATTCTTGGGGGAAAGGAGCAGTGAGGGGTGCAGGAAGAGATTGGACAAAAATCTTACACCTATGGATTAGGACAGTGGCAGGGGGTAAGGGCATGGGGTGGGGGGGGAATCAGGTGGAGTGGAGCTATGGGAGGGAAAAAAAGAGGAACATCTGTAATCAACTGAACAATAAAGATTTATTTAAAATATATATATATCCTAGGGTGAAAATTAACAATAACAAAACAGATAACAGCCAACACAACAATAGCCATCCAGTGTGAATGAATCAAAATTATACTTATTTTTCGTCAAATTGGCAAAAATATATTTTTTTGGTGTGCCACAGAATTTCCATTATTTGTTTATGTGTACCAAGAGATGAAGAAGATTAAAAATTGCTAATTAAGATTTTATTCAGTCTTTTTCAGATAAAATTGCTTGTTCTCTCAGTTAGCTTATTCCTCTTTATAAGAGGATGTACAGGAGGAGTATTTGATAGCCTGAGAGAGGATGAGGCTCTAACCTTGGCTTGACCTTAACTGTTAGCTGGTTGTGTCTCTGAGCTCTGCACTGCCCAGCTCACATTCATAGGTGAAATCTGCTGCTGTCATATTGATCTGTTCTCTCTTGTTTGGGACTGTATGGATAGCTCAGCCAGGTCCCCAGCTCATTGGCTCATCATCTATCCCTGTTCTATCTACCTTGAGTAGGATTATAACAAGACTGCTGGCTCTTGAGAAAGATAAATATCACATGATCTCATTCATCTATGGAAAATAATGAACAACATAAACTGATGAACAAAAGCAGATCTGGAGACAGGGAAGCATCGATCAGACTGTCAAACTTCAGAGGGAAGGTAGGAGAAGGCAGTGGTAAGGGTAAGAGATCAACCAAAGGACTTGTATGCATGCATATAAGCTTAATCAGTGGACATGGACAACAGGGGGGTGAGGGCATGAGTGCGGGAGGGCATTGGGAAGGTAATGGGGGATGCAGACAAATATGTAATACCTCAATAAATAAAGAAATTTTAAAAAAGAAGAAGAAAAAATAAAGAAAAAAGACTGCTGGGTCTTATTTTAACACCTGTGATGCACAGAAACTACTTCGCCAAAGAACAATCTCAACTTCATCCCTGCCCTTTGCCTGACCATCTTGAATTACTTTTCTCTCTTCCCATTTAAGTCTTAGGGATTGCCAGAGTTATCTCTAATACATAATTGGAGAACATTACTAGCTGAATCTCCCCTATTCTGTTGTTAAGAGCTAATGTTGACAGAGAGTGGGGGAGTTATAGAATTTAATAAATTTCTCAAGCCTGACTTGTGAATGTCAAAACAAAATATGAAACCAGTCTTTCAGTTAGTATCCTTTATCTGTGAATATAGAAAACCCAACTCAAGTGTGCTTCAACAGTAAAGAAGCCCAAAGGTTTCAGTTAGCTGATTTTGTGGCTCATCAATATCAACCTAGGTTCCTTTCATACCATAGTGCTGCCATCCACAGGCACAACCTTGGACATAGCATAAAAGGACTATCTCTTTCAGTGTCTTCCCAACATCCCCACCCTCATATCTTATGAGCCAGACCAAGGATTGACTCTTTTTTTAAAACAATTAGAATTTATACTCAGTAATATTTTGCATTAGTTTTAGGTATATAGCACAATTAAGGATTGACTCTTAAACCACAGAATGAGTCACCCTCTGCTGGCTTATGTAAGGGAGAAAAAATACCTGGACAAAAATCAGGTTCTCTTAGCAGAGAAGACTGGTGAACTAGATATGGAGGGGCAAAAAATAAGCGTCCGGCTCAGGGTTTTTACTGTAACATTTATTCTGTAACAAGCTCAGACTTTTCTATGCCTAAGGAAGTTAAGCACAATAGTTGGCTACTCATTAAAGCCAAAAAGAAAAAAAAGGATGTTAAATACTTTGCAATTATAATCTTATTGCATGTTTATAATAGGATGCTGAATGATAAAACCAACAGAAACTCATTGACTACAACTAAAACTATTATTAAAAATACATTTCAGCACAAGAAAGAAAAAGACACCAAAATAATAATTGTAGTTGATGTATTAGGACTATTGGTGTTTTTTCCTCTAATTTCTTATATAATGTTTTAATTATAAAGATTCCAAACTCCATTCTATTTTACAAATTATTTTAAAATTCTCATCACCATTTTCTTTTCTCTAGTTTACTATAGTATAATAATACAGCATATGCTATGTATAACATACAAAATATATGTTAACTATGTTATTGGTAAGGCTTTGATTAATAGTAAGCTATTAAGTTTTGGGGAAGTCAAAAGTTCTATTGGATTTTTGACTGTGTGATGGTGTCCCTAATCCCCACGTTGTTCAAGAGTTACCTGTACTTACACTTAAACTAGAAACCCAGTGCACAAAATTTGTCCACTGGGTACAGGGGTGTCCCTCAGCCCAGCCTGCATCCTCTCCAATCTGGGACCCCTTGAGGGATGTCTGACTGACTGTTTAGGCTCTATCCTGGCAGGGCCTAAATGGGCAGTCAGACATCCCTCTCACAATCCAGGACTGCTGGCTCCCAGCTGCTTGCCTACTGCCTTCCTGATTATCCCTAACCACTTCTGCCTGCCATCCTGGTCATTCCCTAACCATGCCCCTGCCACCTAATTGATGCCTAACTGCTCCCCTGCCAGCCTATTTACCCCCAACTGCCCTCCCCTGAAGGCCTGGTCACCCCTAACTGCCCTCTGCTGCAGGCCTGGCCCCTTCCAACTGCCCTCCCCTGCCGGCTTGGGTCTCCCACAACTGCCCTTCCCTACAGGCCTAGTCACCCCCTACTTCCCTCCTCTGCCAGCCGGGTCATTCCTAACTGCCCTCCCCTGCAGGCTTGATCACCCCCAACTTCCCTCCATTCCAGGCCCAGTCCCTATGAACTTCCCTCCCCTGTTGGCCATCCTGTGGTGACCATTTTGTGTCCACATGGGGCCAGACATCTTGTGTGTTGGAGTGATGGTCAATCTGCATATTACTCTTTTATTAGGTACGTTGGAGGCCTGGTGCATGGGTGGGAGCCAGCTGTTTTGCCCTAAAGGGTGTCCCAGATCAGTGTAAGGGGTTCCTTTTGGAGTTGGGTGGCCTGAGCGAGAGTCCTGTGGTTTGCAGGCCAGCCGCACCCCCTGGTACCCCAAGCAGAGCCCTGGTATCTGGGATTTATTTATCTTCTATAATTGAAACATTGTAGCCTTGAGTGGAGTCTAGGGCCAGCCAGAGTGTGCGCAAAGCTTGGCTTCCTCCATTACCGGGGAAACCCAAGTCTCCTGCTGGCTCTGTGGCTGCAGCCATTCTGGTTGGGTTAATTTGCATACTTGCTCCTAATTGGCTTGTGGTGTGGTGGAGTGATGGTTAATTTGCATATTACTCCTTTATTAGATAGGATACCTTGCCTAATACTCTTCATGAACAGGATAGTTGCATACTTTATCATAGACGCATGTTCACAGTATCAAAACTTGCCTTTAAATGCACTCCCTCATTAAATCTGGAGAAGTTATTTCTATTTCTCCCACAACCACTGTAAAACTCTAGTGGGCTTTGTAATTATTTCTCATCTTTTTCAAGGCACTTTCTAATTCATACATTAGTAACAGTGAACATGGAAGCTACTATTTTTGAAATAATATCTATCCCTAAAGCACCATTAAAAGGGAATACTTAATTCTCCTCTCTCTTTACCTCCTAATTTCTTCAAGCCTAAGAGTTAGCCTGGCTTCCACAGTGGTTAATATTTTGTTTGAAATATTCTGGGTTTTTTACCATTATGCCAACTCCCATTTATGCCAAAGCTGGTCCTGAATACAATGTATCCTCCTGCAGCCCTCTCCCCACCATTCATCCTGCTGGGCTTCCTAGTGCCTGCTGCTGTGACTGTATGCTTTTTATTTCTTGGGAGTACTGCTAAATATCCCCCAAGTAAGCCTGCAATTTGGTTTCATCTGCCATTTCCAATCTGTATAATTTATTTACATAGAAAACAGTGAACTTAATAGTAGCTCCTTAATTCTCATCTTTCTATAATTCTGGAGTAGAACAGTCTTCAGAGAGGTGGTACAGATGACCTCTCTCTAGCTTAGCATTTGCTAAATTTTCCATTAAAATACATCTTTATCATAAAATAAAATCTTTCTAATTCTATTTTTTTCTTTCCAGTTATACTTCTATCCAGTATTAGTCAGAGTTTTCCAGAGAAACAGAACTGTGTGTGTGTGTGTGTGTGTGTGTGTGTGTGTGTGTGTGTGTGAGAGAGAGAGAGAGAGAGAGAGAGAGAGAGAGAGAGAGAATGAATGAATTGCTCAGATGATTAAAGAGGCTGATAAGTCCCAAGATATAATCAGAAAGCTGGAGATTCCATCAAGACAACCAATAGTATTGTCCAGACGGGCTTGAGATTCAGAAAAGGTGGAGGTGCACAAGGGTTGGATGGACACAAACAGCAACTGAAGTCATAGAGAGATATCTCAGCTGTGGTGGGTTACCACTGAGAACTCTAGGGTCTAATCCCCAAGCTGCCCTCCCAACCCCCAGAAGAGAGCAATAATACTGAGAAAGGTACCCACATAACATCTGGCTGTGAAAAGCAGCAGGGTACTGTCTGCCAGGAAGTGACAGCTGAAAATTCAGGCACCATCTTAAAGGGCCAATGCACAAAGTTCCTTGTGGAGCCACACACTGCAGAGGGAGGGGAAAGTGAACTGGAGCTGTAAGAGCAGAAGCCAGGACTAGGATCTCAGGGGATAGAGCTCAGAAAGCAGAAATCCTAATTTTCTGGATGAGGCATTTCCTCATGCAGCAGAGGACATCTTTCCCACATAGACATTAGAGGGGGGGAGGGAAAGGAGAAAGACAGTTGACACACACTATTGGAAAACACCTTGCCCTGAGGCCATTTAAGATATTAAAGTAACAATTAGCCTCCTGGCAGAAGCAACTGCCCTACCCTATTGAAAAAACTCTCACCACACCTGAGGACAATTGCCTAGGTTGGGGGAATAGGCTATTCAAATCAGAATCCTAATCAGTCTGTAGACAAAGGTAGTCTGGAGGCTTTGAGTTTTTGCCTGATCTAATTACACTGTCCTGCATGACAGATTGACAAGTGTGAAGGATCTACTTAAAACATAGTCACAAACCCAAACAGACAGCCAAAATGAGGAGATAAAGAAACAACCCCCAAATAAAATAACTAGAGAATTCTCCAAAAGAAGAGATAAATCAAGCAGAGATAAGAAATTTATTTGAAACAGAGATCAGAGTACTAATGGTAAAGATGCTCAACCACATGAAAAAGATGTAACTATGAAAAAAGAAGAGTCTGAGATAAAGAATGACAAAATACATACAAAGAATACATTGGAAGGAATACACAGCAGAAGTACTATAAGTAATGAAAACCATGTATCTGAGACCAAGATAACTATATCCAGCAAGGCTATCATTCAAAATAGATGATGAAATAAACAGCTTCCTGGACAAAATAAATAAAGGAAGGAAGGAAGGAAGGAAGGAAGGAAGGAAGGAAGGAAGGAAGGAAGGAAGGAAGAAAGAAAGAAAGAAAGAAAGGCTAAAAGAGTATATTACCACCAAGCCAGCATAATAAGAAATGCTGAAAGTACTGCCATAATTAGAAGAAGCAGAGAAAGAAACCTAGCAATACAGAATTAAAATGACAATAAATAAGTACCTATCAATAATAACCCTAAATGTTAATGGATTAAATGCTCCAATCAAAAGGTGTAGCATAAAATAAACAAACTGAGAGATAAAAACCATATAATCATATACATTCTAGCAGAAAAAGTATTTGACAAAACCAAACATGCTGTTTTATAAATAAATCTTTATTGTTCAGATTATTATAACTCTTCCTCTTTTTTCCCCCATAGCTCCCCTCAACCTGGCTCCTACTCCTCCTTCGGTGCTTACCTCTCCCCACATTGTTATCATCCATAGGTATATGATTTTTGTCCAGTCTCTCCTTCCACGCCCCTCATCCCTTCCCCCCTGGAATTGTCAGACAACTCTCTTTCTATGCCCCTGATTCTATTATATTCACCAGTTTATTCTGTTCATCAGATTTTCAATTCACTTGATTTTTAGATTCACTTGTTGATAGATATGTATTTGTTGTTCATAATTTTTATCTTTACCTTTTTCTTATTCTTCCACTTCTTAAAGAACACCTTTCAGGATTTTATATAATACTGGTTTGGTGTTGATGAACTGCTTTAGCTTTTTCTTATATATGAAGTTCTTTATCTGACCTTCAATTCTGAATGCTAGCTTTGCTGGGTAGAGTAATCTTAGTTGTAGGTTCTTGCTATTCATCACTTTGAATATTTCTTGCCACTCGCATTTGACCTGCTAGTTTCTGTTGAGAAATCAGTTGACAATCATATGGGTGTTCCTCTAGTCTGCTATTAGGTCTCTGTATAATTTTTTTTTTTATTTCAGTCAGTGTATGTTTAATTTCTAGTTGGTCCTTTTTCATCTCCTCTTGGGCCTCACTAAATTTATCCATCTTTTTTGGAAATTCTTGAAAAACCTTATAACCGTGGTTTTAAACTCTATATCCAGTTGTTTGTTTTCCTCCATTTCTTTCGTTTGTGATCTGTTTCTTTTTCTCCGCATTTTCGCTGCTTCCTTGAGTTGGTAGAGTAGCTTTATGTGCTAGATGTCCTATATGGCCTCATAGCTCCGCCTCCCCAGTTACCTGAGGTGGACTCCCTTGGTACAACCCTCTGTGGACTTTGTGTATAGCCTTGTGGTAGTTAAGTATTGATTGTTGTTGGTATCACTGAGGGGAATTGACCTTCAAGCCAATTGGTTGTAAGGATCAGCTGTGTCTATGCAGGGAGAACTTTTGTGCTGGAATTAGCCTTATGGTACAAGACTTGCAAAATTGCAAAAGATTCTGTGTTAAGCTTAGATGGGACAGAGTCTCAGGTCTGAGCAGGCAGCCTTGGCTTCCCATCAGCTCTACCTTACACGGCTCCTGAGTCTCAATGTTTCTCGTTAACGGCTTCAGCTATCGCTCCGTGCACTCACACTCGCATACCTCCAGGCCTCTGCCTTTCTGGCTGCTCTGAGTTTCTGTGGGCTCTGGGGACCCTTATGAGCCTCTGTCCCCAGGGTCTCACCCAAAACCAGGGTTCAGTGCAGTTGGAACTGGATTTCATCGCAGTTGGGAGGTTCTGTCTTCCTCCAGGTAGAGAAAGCCAGAGGCACAATCAGCAGTCAGTCCTCTCTGTGTGCCTTTGCACACATCTCCAGACCTCTGCCTTTCACGGCTCCCCTAAGTTTCCGTGCACTCTTCCCTTTTCATGACAGTCCAGACTCCCCGCCCCAGCATGAGTGTTGCCCATAACTGGGGTTCAGTGTAGTCAGAACTGGAGCTCAGTGCAGTCAGGAGTTTCCTTATCCCTCCTGCTAGAGGAAGCCAGCCAGGCCATCCACCACCCATCCTCTCCATGTGCGTGTCTCTGTAACTCAGCTTTTTGCAGCTCCTCTGAGCCTCCATGAGCCCTCTCTTTCCTTCTCATTGTAGAATTTCCACTAAGCCAGCTTTCCTGTGGTTCTGGATGATGTCTGTTCTGTATTTTAGTTGTAGTTTTGAAATTTTTATGTGAGGCAGCAATTTAGGTGCCGCCATCTTGGTTTCTCCTAACACCCTTTCTGGATAAAAACTCTCAGTTGGGAGTTTTCATCAAGGTGTGAATAGAAGGATCATACCTCAACATAATACAAGTCAAATATGACAAACCTTGAGCCAACATTATACTCAATGGGCAAAAACCAAGACCATGTCCCCTAAGAAAAGAACATGTCCACTCTCACCACTCCTGTTTGACTGCCGGAGGGAATGCTGACTGGTGAAGCCACTGTGGAAAACAGTATGCCTTTTACTCAAAAATTTAAAAATGGAACTGGATTTAGCCCAATAATCCCACTTCTAGGAAATACCAATCAGAAAGGATTTATGCACCCCTATGTTCATAGCAGCACAATTTACAACAGCTAAGATTTGGAAACAACCTAAATGCCCATCAGCAAATGAATAGATTAGAAAACAATGGTATATCTATACAATGGAATATTACACTGCTGTAAAAAAAGAAGGAATTCTTAGCATTTCTAACAGCATGGAAAGAACTGGAGAACATTATGCTAGGTGAAATAAGCCAGTCCGTGAAAGAAAAATATCACATGATCTCACTTATCTTATATAATAAAAGCTTAATATGCAAATTGTCCCCTCGTGTGGTCATTCAAACAGGAGTTCAACTGCTCTCTAGAATGTGCGCTAACCACCAAGGGGTCATGTGGAACATGGCAGGCAGTAGGGGAGGCATTGCCACCTCTAATAAGAGTGCGACTGTGGTGGGATGATGGAGCAGATGAGTGGGAAGTGCCAGGTCAAGGTGGGTGCAAGTGGGGCCCAATCATTCCACAGATTAATTGCCCTACAGATGGTGACCAGAAGCAGGGCTGGGGTGGTAGGGGGGTGGATCCAGGTGAGGAGCGGTGCCAGGCCAAAGTAGAGTGCCAGGTGGGGCTTTGGGACTACTTTCTTAGGATGTACCCCGAACAGTAGGATTGCTGAGTCAAATGGGAGTTCCATTTTTAGTTTTTTGAGGAAACTCCATACTGTTCTCCATAGTGGCTGCACCAGTCTACATTCCCACCAACAGTGCACAAGGGTTCTTTTTCTACACATCATCACCAACACTTGTCGTTTGTTGATATGTTGATGATTGCTATTCTGACAGGTGTGAGATGGTATCGCATTGTGGTTTTGATTTGCATCTCTCCGATAATTAGTGACTTTGAACATGTTTTCATGTGTCTCTTGGCCTTTCTTCTGTCACCTTTTGAAAAGGTTCTATTTAGGTCCGTTGCCCATTTTTTTTATTGGATCATTTATCTTCCTTTCATTATTGAATAAGTTGGCTGAGGATGTTGGAGATTAAACTTTTATCAGTAATAACATACGCAAAGATGTTCTCCCATACAGTGGACTTTCTAATTGTTTTGTTGATGGTTTCCTTTGCTGTGCAAAAGCTTTTTATTTTGATGTAGTCACATTTGTTTATTTTTTCTTTAGTTTCCAATGCCCTTGGAACAGTATCAGTGAAGAAGTTCTTTTGGCATATGTCTGAGATTGTGCTGCCTGTGGATTCCTCTAGTATGTTTATGGTTTACCCTCTAATGTTTAAGTCCTGTATCCATTTTGAGTTTATTTTTGTATTTGGTGTAAGTTGGTGGTCCAGTTTCATTTTTTTGCATTTATCTGTCCAATTTTCCCAACACCATTTATTGAAAAGGCTGTCTTGGCTGCATTGTATGTTCATGCCTCTTTTGTCAAATATTAATTAAGCATAGTGGTATGGGTTGATAGCTGGATTCTCTATTCTATTCCATTGGTCTATATGTCTGTTCTTGTGCCAGTACCAGGCTGTTTTGAGAACAGTTGCTTTGTAATATAGCTTGAAATCTGGTATTGATATTCCACCTACTTTATTCTTCATTCTCAGGATTGCTGTTGCTATTCATGGTCTTTTTTTGTTCCAGATGAATCTTTGAAGAGTTCTTTCTAGGTCTGTAAAATATGTCATTGATATTTTAATGGGTAGTGCATTGAATCTATAGATTGCTTTGGGTAGTATGGACATTTTAATTATGTCGATTCTCCCAATCCATGAGCATGGTATGCTCTTCCATCTGTTTACATCTTCCTCTATCTTTTTTTTCAGTCTCCTGTAATTTTCTGCATATATGTCTTTTACCTCCTTAGTTAGGTTTATTCCTATGTATCATAATTTTTTCAGTGCGATGATAAATGGGATTGCTTTTTTAATCTCTCTTTCTGTAATTTCACTACTAGTGTATAGAAATGCCACAGATTTCTTGGTATTAATTTTGTATGCTGCTACATTGCCAAATTCATTTATTAAGTCAATTAGTTTTCGGATGGAGTCCTTTGGGTTTTTTATGTACAGTATCATGTCATCTTCAAATAATGACAGCTTTACTCCTTTTCCAATAAAATGCCTTTTATTTCTTCTTCTTGTCTAATTGCAATGGCTAATACTCCGGTACTATGTCAAACAGGAGAGTTGAGGGTGGGCACCTCTGTCTTGCTCCTCTTCTTAGAGGAAATGGTTTTAGTTTTTGCCCATTAAGTATGATGTTAGCTGTGGGTTTATCATATATGGCTTTTATGATGTTGAGCTATGATCCTTCTATTGCCACCTTGCTGAGAGTTTTTATCAAGAAAGGGTGTTGGATTTTATCAAATACATTTTCTGCATCAATTGATATGACTATGTGATTTTTATCTCTCAATTTGTTTATGAGATGTATCACATTTATTGATTTGTGGATATTGTACCATCCCTGCATTCCTGGGATGAATCCTGTTTGGTCATGGTGTATGATCTTTCTGATGTACTGCTGGATCCGGTTTGCTAGAATTTTGTTGAGGATTTTGGCATCTATGTTCATGAGAGATATTGGCCTATAATTCTCTTTCCTTGTGTTGTCTTTATCTGGTTTTGGTATTAGGGTGATGCTGGCTTCATAGAAGGTGTTTGGAAGTGTTCCTTCTTCTTGACTGTTTTTGAATAGTCTGAGGAGGATAGGTTTTAATTCTTTCTTGAATGTTTGGTAAAACTCTCCTGTGTAACCATCTGGTCCCAGACTTTTGTTTGCTGGAAACTTTTTGATGACTGCTTCCATTTCTTCCATAGTTATTGCACGATTCAGATGTTTAGATTCTTCCTGATTGAATTTACGAAGGTTATATTTTTCTAGGAATATGTCCATTTCTTGCAGGTTGTTCAATTTGTTGGAATAGAGTTGTTCATAATATTTTTTTAACAATTCTTTGTATTTTGGCAGGGTCTGTTGTTATTTCTCCTCTTTCATTTCTGATTTTGTTTATTTGGGTCTTCTCTCTTTGCTTCTTGGTGAGCCTGGCTAGAGGTCCATCAATCTTGTTTACCTTTTCAAAGAACCAGCTCTTGGTTTTGTTGATCTTTTGAATTGTTTCTTTGGTCTCCATGTTGTTTATTTCTGCTCTGATCTTTACTATTTCCTTCCTTCTGCATACATTGGGCTTTTCTTGCTCTCTTTCTAGCTCTTTGAGTTGTAGTGTTAGGAAATTTATTACCATTTTTTCCTGTTTTTTGCAGTAGGCTTGTAGGGCTATGAACTTCCCTCTCAAGATTGCTTTCATTGTGTCCCATAAATTTTGTATTGTTGTGTTGTCATTTTCATTTGTTGCCATGATGTTTTTTTATTTTTTCCTTGATCTCTCGGGTAACCCAGTCATTGTTTGATAGCATGCTGTTTAGTCTTCATGTGTTTGATTTCTTTGTATTGTTTTTATTGTAGTTGATTTCCAGTTTTATGCCACTGTAATCTGAGAAAATGCTTGATATGATTTCTATGTTCTTGAATTTGAAGTGACTTTTCCTATGACCCAACATATGATCTATCTTTGATAATTACCCATGTGCACTGGAGAAGAATGTACATTCTGTGGCTTTGGGGTGAAATGTTCTGAAGATGTCACTGAATTCCATCTGGATAGTGAGTCATTTAGGATTGATGTTTCTTTGCTGATTTTTTGTTTAGAGGATTTGTCCAGTGGTGACAGTGGGGTATTAAAGTCTCCTACTATGATTGTATTGCTGTCATTCTCTCCCTAAATATCCTCCAGGGTTGTTTTTTTTTAGGTATTTAGGTGTTCCTATATTGGGTGCGTATATGTTTACCAGAGTTATTTCTTCTTGTTGAATTGTTCCCTTTAGTATTATGAAGTGGCCTTCTTTGTCTCTTATTATGTCCTTCATTTTGAGATTTAATTTGTCAGATACAAGTATTGCAACCCCAGCTTTTTTTTTTTCATTTCCATTTGCCTGAAATACCATCTTCCATCCCTTCACCCTCAATCTGTGTGCATCTCTTTTCCTGAGGTGGGTTTCTTGTAGACAGCAGATATATGGATCATGTTTTCTTATCCAATCGGTTACCCTATGTCTTTTGATTGGAGCATTTAATCCGTTTACACTTCAAGTTATTATTGATAGGTACTTATCTGTCGTCATTTTTAGTCTTTACCCCCAAGTTCCTTCTTTGCTTCCTATTTCTTTTTATTACAGCAGACCCTTTAACATTTCTTGCATTGCTGGTTTGGTGGTAATATATTCCCTTAGTCCTTTTTTGTCTGTGAAGCTCCTGATTTCACCTTCAATTTTGATTGAAAGCTTTCTATTGAGTTCTCTATAGTAGTGATGTCATTTTTCATTTCTTCTTGCTTCTTCTTCATTTCCTCTTGGCTCTTACTCACATTGTCAATTTTGTCTTCCATTCTTTTCAGCCACCTTATGACTATTTTTCTGAACTCTTTCTCCGGCAGGTCTATTTCTTCTTCTATTCCATTTACTTCCTTTTCTGTTGATACCTGCTTTTCTGTCATATGTGGGTTGTTTCTTCATCTGCCCATCGTCTTTCTTTTCTGGGTGTCTGGTTATGTAGTTCTCTCTCCTACGTTGATTTAAGGCACAAACTACAACACGACCAGGTACAACACACAAGGGTCTTATCCCAGGCAAAATTTGACCTGTCCATGTGGCGTATGGAGCTCCTCTGAGTCTGAGTGTCTGCACTGATTGGAGAGCGATGTTCTGGATTCCCTGGCTGTTTGGTGGGTGCTGCAGCTGTATCTTTTTAGACCACCGTAGACATCCACTTCCCTCTGCAAATGGCGCGATCTCCATGTTTGTGCTGGTGGCTCTGGCAGACAAAAACCTCGTGACATATATAAAACATATCACCCCAACACAGCAGAATATACATTCTTCTCAAGTGCACATGGATTACTCACAAAGATAGACCACATAATTAGGACAAAAAACAACTCTCTACAAGTTTAAGAAGATTGAAATCATATTCCTTTATTAACTCTTGGTCGAGAATATGTTTATATACTTTCAGAAAACAACTCTAAGACCAAGTGGACTCCTACAACAGAGAGGAACTGACAGGTCTGTGCCAACCACGAAGACAAGAAGAGAAACAGTCCAGAAATGGAAGATGCTGACTACACCTTGCCATGCGAGCAGTTAGCAGCTGTGCATCACTACAGGATGCCAAACCAGAGAGGCTTGGACCAGCCTTGCCACCATTTGTCCACTATCCAGATACCACTGATGACATGTACACATAAGGAACTGTTTGACATTGACACTGGGACTCAAAGCTATCGGACATTGAAATTGAGACTCAATCATTTTTATTTTGCTCTTATGGGTTTATTTCTAGCCTACAGAGGCAAGATGATTCTAAAGACAAGAATCAGGTGGTGTGGGGGGAGCAGATGCAGAGGCAAAGAAGCAATGAACAGACTGTTGTGCTACAGTGGGAAGGCAGGGGAGGTTGGGGGGGAGAAGGGTCTGTAGGAGATCAACTGAAGGATTTGTATGCATGTGTGTGGGGGCATGGCCAGTGGATGCAGGGCAGTGGGGGGTTATAGGGAAGATGGATGGGGGCATGTGCTGGGGGTGGGGAAAGCAATAGGGAAAACAATAAATAAATAATATTTTAAAAAATTAAAAATTAAAAAATGTTTAATCAAAAAAAATTAAGGTACCTAAAAATAAACTTAACTAAAGAGGTAAAAGACCTGTACAAGAAAAAATACAGGATGTTGAAAAAAGTGATAAAGACATAAACAAATGGAATAATATACTGTTGTTCATGGATTGGTAGAATCTATATCATTAAAATGGCCATACTATGCAAAGCAATCTATAGGTTCAATGTAATAGCCTTAAAATACCAATAGCATACTTCAAACACCTAGAACAAACTCTCCAAAAATTCATCTGGAATAAAAATAGACCCCCAAATAGCCGCAGTAAACCTGAGAAAGAAGAACAAAGTTGGAGGGATCACAATACCAGATATCAAGCTATTCTACAAAGCCACTGTTCTCAGAAATGCCTGGTACTGGCACAGGAATAAACAGGACTTGTATGCATGCCTATTAGCATAACCAATGGAAGCAGATACTGGGTCAGTTGGGGCTTGTCTGGGGTGGGAATGGGGGTGGGTCAAGCAGGGAAAAAGGAGATATATGTAAAACTTTAGACAATTAAAAAAAAAGGAACTCCTACTGCTCACAACAGCATGGATGGATGCAGAGAGCATTATGCTAAGCAAAATAATCCAGTCAGAGAAAGATAAATATTACATGAGCTCAATTATTTGTGAAATATAATGAACAACATAAACTGATGAACAAAAATAGAGCCAGAAAAAAAAATTTTAGAATATAACAGAAGTAATCCTGTTATTTGCAGATTTTTAATATTTCCTACAACTTTTGTGATATTATGCTGTTAGTACAGTTTTAGTAATATTATATTTAAAATCTTTTTTCTTGAAATATTAATGATTATTGCACTTAAAAGCCAATTATTTTGTATTTACAATATTATTATAGAGATATTTTATGTATGAAAAATAATAATAATAATAATAATGAAAGAATAAATAAATAAATATATAAAAACACATCCAAAATAAAGCTTGACCAAATGTCTGGGCACCCCCCAAGAGTAGACCAATCAAGATGACACATAAAATTAGCCCAAGTCTGATTTTTTTTTAATAAGTCTTATGATTTACTTACTTATTACTAGACTTTTATTTTTTACAACACTGTTTCCTTAATCCTTTCCATTTCTCTTCAACCACCTTGTCCTGCTGCTTTTTCTTTTTCATTTAGATATCATCATTGTAAGTTCCTCCTCTGCAAATTCTTAATGGGGTTCTGTCAATATGAAAGTTGGAAGAACTCAAGTTGTTTAGGTTTTATTAAGTAGTCAGAGCTATTACAGGTAATACCACAAAGCAGTAATATGAAAACATCTTTAAACCATTTTTGCTTCTTAGACAAAACAAAATCTTCATGTCAATTAAATATCATTAATAGTGCTGTCAAATAATTAAAAACCTACTTTAAAAAAAAGAATATATAAAAATACTAGGGGTCCAGTGCACGAATTCTTGAAAGGAACTGTGGGGCTGTGAGGTTGCCGTGGGCACTGGGGAGGGTTTTGGCCCATCCTCTGCACTCCCTGTCCCCCAGCACAGCCCCTCCAGCCACAGTTTCTGGTCCCCCGTCTTCTGGCAGCCCCCCTCACCACCACCACTGCTCCCATGTGCTTGAGGCACCCACCAGCCCTTCTTGCTCCTCCTGATGGTGCAGAGTGATTGGGGCTGGCACCAGCAGAGGGTGCTAGTAGAGCTAGCACTGTCAGCACCTGCAAGCAGTGGCTGCTGCCCTGGTCACCCCTCCGAAGCAGGGGAAGGTGGATAAGACCTGAGGGTTGATAAGGGCTTCAGCTGCCGCTCACACCTACTGATGATGCTAGGGATCAGGGCTGGCGCCGGGTGCCAGGAGCAGGTGAGAGTACCAAACTCAGTGCCCTGCCTTGGTCTGGTGTCCCCGCTCACCTGTTCCACCATCCATCATGGCCGATACCTATCATGTTCTGTGCTCAGCTGCCTGCTGCCTACATCTGCCATGTTCCACACACACCTTCTGTGATCAATGCACATCATAGTGACCAGTTGTTTGGTTGTTCCACTGTCTAGTGTATTTGTATATTAACCTTTTATTATGCAGGATTATTATATGGGATGTGCAAATCCTCAAAAGTAAGATATTTACACAAACTGGGAAAGAAATATTATTTTAATCTCATAATGTTTACTCCATCAGCTATACAGATAAGAAATTTTCCCTATTGTTCATGAACATTTATATACACAGTGACTTGAGCAGTGCTGGAAAATATAAATGCAAAGCATCATATGCTACTCCTTGGGATCTTCCTTGTGTGGAATAGAACAAATACTGAACCCAAATTAAAATCCTAACATGGGAACTGGCCATACTGAATGCAGCAGATTGTTTGCAAATGTGTCTGCAATAGTTCCCCTCCCTATCTGTGCCCTCAGTAGTTCCAACCCCCCTGACTCAAGGCTTGGCTAACAGATTTGCTTTGACCAATAGCAAATAGACTACAAGCAGAAACTCAAAAAGTACTTACCTTTTTTCCTACTTTTTAAAGAGTGCAACCACCATAAAATAACTGCCACATCACCCTGTGGATAATGAAAGGCACTCAGCCAACTCAGCTCTATCAGCCAATAGACACCTAGGCAACTGCCAGAAGTGAGAGCCATTGCCTAGACCAGTGGTCAGCAAACTCATTAGTCAACAGAGCCAAATATCAACAGTACAATGATTAAAATTTCTTTTGAGAGCAAATTTTTTTAAACTTAAACTTCTTCTAATGCCACTTCTTAAAAATAGACTCACCCAGGCCATGATATTTTGTGGAAAAGCCACACTTAAAGGTCCAAAGAGCTGCATGTGGCTCATGAGCCACAGTTTGCTGACCACTGGGACCTTCCAGCCTTTGCTTGCCAGCCCAACTCAGAACAGCCATGCAACTTACCCACATATTGTAAAAACTAATCAGTGTTTCTTGTTTCAGACATTAAGTATGGGGTGATTTGTTACAAAAACAAAATCTAACTGAGAGAGAAATTGGTTTTAGGATTAGAATGGTAATACAACAAAATCTATAATAGGGAGCAGTGCCTTTGAGACCAGGTAGCAGGCAGAGTCTGAAAAATCAGCAAAAAATAATTTTTGCAACTCTGAAAAATGGCAAGCAACTGTTAGTACAGGCTGACAAAGCAATGAAGACCTGCTGTAGCAGGCTGGAAAAGTGACACTCATGTTATACACTAAAGAAACAATTGACAAAACTATCATTTCTGGTAACTTTGTTTTTGTTTTGTTTTTTCCTTTTTTTTTTTATTAATGTACTAGAAGACCGGTGCACGAAATTCATGCATGGAGGACAGGGGGTGTCCTTCAGCCCAGCCTGCACCCTCTCCAATCTGAGACCCCTTGAGGGATGTCTGATTGCCCGTTTGGGACCAATCCCAGTAGGGCCTAAACGGGCAGTCAGACATCCCTCTCAAAATTCAGAGCTCCTGGCTCCCAACTGCTTGCATGCTGTCTTCCTGATAACTCTAACCCAGTGGTTCTCAACCTTTTTTAATGCTGTGACTTTTTAATACAGTTCTTCATGTTGTGGTGACCCCCAATCATAAAATTATTTTCGTTGCTACTTCATAACTGTAATTTTGCTACTGTTATGAATAATAATGTAAATATCTGTGTTTTCTGATGATCTTAGGCTCTACAGCAGCGGTTCTCAACTTGTGGGTTGTGACCCACAGGTTGAAAACTGCTAGCAAGGTCACCTAAGACCATCGGAAAACAGATATTTACATTATGATTCATTAACAGTAGCAAAATTAGTTATGAAGAAGCAACGAAAATAATTTTAAGATTGGGGGTCACCACAACATGAGGAACTGCATTAAAAGGTCACAGTATTAAAAAAGGTTGAGAACCACTGCTCTAACCACTTCTTCCTGCCATCCTGATCATCCCCTAACCACGCCCCTGCCAGCCTGATTGATGCCTAACTGCTCACCTACAAGCCTGTTTGCCCCTAACTGCCATCCCCTGCAGGCCTGGTCCACCCCCCACCCCAAAAAAACTCTCCCCTGCAGGCCTGAATCCCCCTCAACAGCCCTTTCCTGCAGGCCCACTCACCCTCAAATTTCTTCCTCTGCCAGCTTGATCATCCTTAACCGCCCTCCCTTGCAGGCTTGATTGCCCCCAACTGCCCTGCCTTGCAGGCCTGGTCCCTCCCAACTGCCTTTCCCTGTTGGCTTGATTACCCACAACTTCCCTCCCTTACAGGCCATCTTGTGGTGTCCATCTTGTGTCCACATGGGGGCAGAATCTTTGACCACATGGAGGTAGTCATCTTGTGTGTTGGAATGAGGGTCAATCTGCACATTAATCTTTTATTAGATAGGAAACAGGCCTGGTGCATGGGTGGGGGACAGCTGGTTTGCCCTGAAGGGAGTCCCAGATCAGGATGGGGTTTCTTTGGGGCATGTGGCGGCTAGGGCATGGTGGTTTGAAGACCGGCCATGCCCCTCCTCTCCCCCCAACCCCCCACCTACGTCAGTTAACCCAAGCAGAGGCCTGGACATCTGGGAATTATTTATCTTCTAAAATTTAAACTTTGTAGCCTGCAATGGAACCATGCCTCCTGCTGGCTCTGTGGCTGCAACCATTTCTGTGGGATTTATTAAACTTCTATAAATGAAACTTTGTAGCCTTAAAGAGAGGCCAGAACAGGCCAGGGCTATGAAAAGCATGGCTTCCTCCATTGCCAAGGAAACCCAAGCCTCCTTCCTGCTCACTCTGTGGCCCCAGCCATCATGGTTGGGGTTAATTTGCATACTTTCTCCTGATTGGCTGTGGGTGTGGCTGGTGGTATAGTGGAGTTATGGTCAATTTGCATATTGCTATTTTATTAGATAGGCTTACATGTGTACAAATCTTCCCATTGCCCCCCGCCATCTGATACCCCATACATGCCCTCCCTCCCTACCACCTTGCGTCCATTGGTTATTTTTCTATGCATGCATACAAATCCTTTGGTTGATCTCTTATCTACCCCAACTCTCCATAACCTTCCCGCTGTAATTTTGACAATCTGTTCAATACTTTACTACCTCTGTTTCTATCTTTTTTCTTCATCTGTTTATAATGTTCTTTATTATCCATAAATGCATGAGATCACGTGGTATTGTTCTCTCATTGACTAGCTAATTTCACTTAGCATAATGCTCTCCAGTTTTATTCAGGTTGCTGCAAAAGGTAAGAAGTCCTTTTTTATGGCAGCATAGTATTCCATTGTGTAGACGTACTATAGTTTTCTGATCCACTCATCTGCTGACGGGCATCTAGGCTGTTTCCAAATCTTCGCTATTGTAAATTGTGCTGCTATGAGCATAGGGGTGCATATATGCTTTCTGATTGGTGTTTCTAGTATCTTAGGAAATATTCCTAGGAGTTGGATTACTGAATCAAATGGGAGTTCCATTTTTAGGTTTTTTTAATATATTTTATTGATTTTTTACAGAGAGGAAGGGAGAGGGATAGTTAGAAACATCAATGAGAGAGAGAGACATCAATCAGCTGCCTCCTGCATGATCCCTACTGGGGATGTGCCCGCAACCAGATACATGCCCTTGACCGGAATCAAACCTGGGATCTTTCAGTCTGCAGACCGATGCTTTATCCACTGAGCCAAACTGTTTCAGCCCATTTTTAGATTTTTGATGAAACTCCATTTTGTTCTCTATAATGGCTGCACCAGTCTACATTCCCACCAGCAGTGCATGAGGGTTCCCTTTTCTCCACACCTTCGTCAACACTTGTCGTTTGTTGGTTTGTTGATGATAGCCATTCTGAAATGTGTGAGATGGTATTGCAATGTCGTTTTGATTTGTATCTCTCGGATAATTAGTGTATTTGAGCATGTTTTAATGTGCCTCTTGGCCTTCCTTCTTTTTTAAAATTTAATAAATCTTTATTGTTGGATTATTACAATTATTCCTCTCTTTTCCCCCACAGCTCCCCGCCAACCCGCTCCCACACCTCCTTCTGCTATTAACTACTCCCCATTGTCCTCATCAATAGGTGTACAATTTTTGTCCAGTCTCTCCTTGCACTCCCCTCACTCCTTCCCCCCTGAGAATTATCAGTCCACTCCCTTTCTATTCCCCTGATTCTATTATATTCACCAGGTTATTTTGTTCATCAGATTTTTTATTCACTTGATTTTTATATTCACTTGTTGATAGATATGTATTTGTTTATAATTTTTATATTTACCTTTTTCTTCTTCTTCCTCTACTTACAGAGTACCTTTCAGCATTTCATATAATACTAGTTTGGTGCTGATGAACTCCTTTAGTTTTTTCTTATCTTTGAAGCTCTTTATCTGACCTTCAATTCTGAATGATAGCTTTGTTGGGTAGAGTAATCTTGGTTGTAGGTTCTTGCTATTCATCACTTTGAATATTTCTTGCCATTCCCATCTGGCCTGCATCGTTTCTGTTGAGAAATCAGCTGACAGTTGTATGGGTGCTCCCTTGTAGGTAATGAACTGTTTTTCTCTTGCTGCTTTTAATATTCTCTCTGTGTCTTTTGCTCTTGGTATTTTAATTATGATGTGTCTTGGTTTGGTCCTCTTTGGATTGCTTTTGTTTGGTGTTCTGTGATCTTCCTGGACTTGTAAGTCTATTTCTTTCACCAGGTGGGGGAAGTTTTCAGTCATTATTTCTTCAAATACGTTTTCAGTATCTTGCTCTCTCTTTTCTTCTGGCACTCCCAAAATTCTGATGTTGGTATGTTTGAAGTTGTCCCAGAGTCTCTTTACACTATCTTCACATTTTTGGATTCTTTTCTCCTCTTGCTTTTCCAGTTGAGTGTTTTCTGCTTCTTTGTATTTCAAATCTTTGACTTGATTCTTGCGTTCCTCTAGTCTATTAGGTCTCTGTATAATATTTTTTATTTCAGTCGGTGTATATTTAATTTCTAGTTGGTCCTTTTTCATCTCCTCTTGGGTCTCACTAAATTTATCCATCTTTTCTAGGAAATTCTTGAAAAACCTTATAACCATGGTTTTGAACTCTATATCCAGTCATTTGTTTTCCTCCATTTCTGTCGCTTGTGATCTGTTCCTTTGTGTCTGCATTTTCACTGCTTCCCTCAGTTGGTAGAGTATCTTTGTGTGCTAGGTGTCCTATATGGCCCAGTAGTTCTGCCTCCCCAGTTACCTGAGGAGAACACTCTTTGTGCATCCCTTTGTGGGCTGTGTGTAGAGTCTTGTTGTTGTTAAGTCTTGATAGTTGTTGGTATCAATGGGGGGAAATTGATCTCCAAGCCAGTTGGTTGTGAGGATCAGCTGTGTTGGTGTTCAGAGAACTTCTGTGCTGGCCTCAGCCTTAAGACTTGCAATATTGCAACAGCCTCTGTGTTTGGCTTGGATGTTGGAGTCTCAGGGCTGAGCAGACAGCCTTAACTTCCCATCAACCCTACCCTACACAGTGACCCCTGGGTCTCAGTGCCCCTCAGAAATAGCTGCAGCCCTCTCTGTGCACACATGTGCACACCTCCAGACCTTTGCCTTTCTGGCACCCCAAAGTTTCCGTGTGCTCTGGGGACCCGTATGACTCTGGGACCTCAGGGTCTCGCCCGATACTGAGGTTCAGTGCACTTGGACTTGGATTTCAGTGCAGTTAGAAGGTTCTGTTTTCCTCCCACTAGAAAAAGTCTGGGGCACAATCAGTAGTCATTCCTCTTTGCACATGCTACCAGACCTCTGCCTTTCGCAGCTCCCCTAAGTTTCTGTGCACTCCTCCCTTTTCATAACAATCCAGACTCCCCCCATATGAGTCTCACCCGGAACTGGGGTTCAGTGCAGGCATAAGTGGTGTTCAGTGCAGTCAGGAGTTTCTGTCTCCCTCCCGCTAGAGAAAGCCAAGCAAGCCCACCACCACCACCACCTCTCCAGGCACATGTCTCCATACCTCAGCTTTTTACAGCTCCTCTGAGTCTCTGTGAGCCCCTCTATTTACTTCTAGTTGTAGAATTTCCACTCAGACAACTTTCCTGTGGTCCTGGATGGTGTTCGTTGTGTCTTTTAGTTGTAGTTTTGAAATTGTTGTGAGAGGCCATCACCTATGCCGCCATCTTGGTTTCTATGGTAGTATAGACATTTTAATGATGTTGATTCTCCCAATCCATGAACATGGTATGTTCTTCCATTTGTTTACATCTCCCTCTATTTCTTTTTTCAGTGCCCTGTAACTTTCCATATATAGGTATTTTACCTCCTTAGTTAAGTTTAAGTATATTCCTATGTATCTTAATTTTTTTGGTGTGATGGTAAGTGGGATTGCTTTTTTAGTCTCTCTTTCTGTAAGTTAACTATTGGTGTATAGAAATGCCATAGATTCCTTGGCATTTATTTTATATCCTGATTCATTGCCAAATTCATATATTAAGCCCATTCATATTTTTATGGAGTCTTTCATGTTTTTTATATGTAATATCATGCCATCTGCAAATAAGGACAGCTTTACTTCTTCTTTTCCAATTTGGATGCCTTTTATTTCTTCTTCTTGTCTAATTGCAATGGCTAATACTTCCAGTACTATGTCAAACAGGAGTGGTGAGAGTAGGCATTTCTGTCTTGTTTCTATCCTTAGGGCAAATGGTTTTAGTTTTCCCATTGAGTATGATGTTAGCTATGGGTTTATCACATATAGATTTTATTATGTGGAGGTATGATCTTTCTATTCCCACCTTTTTGAGAGGTTTTATCAAGAAATGGTGTTGGATTTTGTCAAATACTTTTTCTGCATCAATTGATATGACTGTCATATCTAATTTTTATCTTTCCATTTCTTTATGTGATGTATCATGTTGATTGATTTGAGATATTGTACTAACCTTGTATGCCTGTGATAAATACTACTTGGTCATGGTGTATGATCTTCCTGAAGTCCTTCTGGATCCAATTTGCTAGAATTTTGTTGAGAATTTTGGCATCTATTTTCATGAGAGATATTGGCCTGTAATTCTCTTTTATTCTGTGTCTTTATCTGGTTTTGGTATTAGGATGATGCTGGCTTCAAAAACAAAGCTTGGAAGTGTTTCTCCTGGAATTTTTTTGAATAGTCTGGGGAAGATAGGTTATAATTCATCCTTGAATGTTTGGAAAAACTCTTCTGTGAAGCCATCTGGTCCCAGACTTTTCTTTCCGGGAAGCTTTTTGATGACTGCTTCAATTTTTTTTATAGTTATTGGTCTATTAAGATGTTTAGATTCTTCCTGATTGAGTTTTGGAAAGTTATATTTTTCTAGGAATATGTCCATTTCCTCCAGGTTGTCCAGTTTGTTGGAATAGAGTTCTTCATTTTATTCTTTAACAATCCTTTGTATTTTGTTGGGATCTGTTGTTATTTCACCTCTTTCATTTCTGATTTTGTTTATTTGTATCCTCTCCCTTTGCTGCTTGGTGAGCCTGGCTAGATGTTCATCAATCTTGTTTATCCTTTCAAAGAACCAGGTCCTAGTTTTGTTGATCTTTTGTATTGTTTCTTTGGCCTCTATATTGTTTATCTCTGCTCTGATCTTTACTATTTCCTTCCTTCTGCTTACACTGGGCTTTTCTTGTATCTCTCTTTCTAACTTTTGAGTTGTAGAGTTAGATAATTTATGACCATTGTTTTTTATTTTTTGCATTAGGCTTGTAGAGCTATGAACTTCTGTCTCAAGGCTGCTTTCACTGTGTCCCATAGATTTTGGATTGTTGTGTTTTCATTGTCATTTGTTGCTATAATGTTTTTTTTTCTTTCTTGATCCCTCTGGTAATGCAGGCATTGTTTAGTAGAATGCTGTTTAGTCTCCATGTGTTTGATTTTTTATATTGTTTTTATTATAGTTGATTTCCAGTTTTATGCCACTGTGACCTGAGAAGATGCTTGATATGATTTCTATCTTCTTAAATTTGAAGAGACTTTGCTGATGACCCAACATATGGTCTATCTTTGAAAATGACCCATGTGCACTTAAGAAGAATGTATATTCTGTGGCTTTGTGGTGAAATGTTCTGAATATGTCACTGAATTCCATCTGGATAGTGAGTCATTTAGGATTAATGTTCTTTGTTGATTTTTTGTTTAGAGGATTTGTCCAATGTTGATAGTGCAATATTAATGTCTCCTACTATGATTGTATTGTTGTTAAGTTCTCCCTTGATATTCTCCCGGAGGTGGTTGTTGTTGTTGTTGTTTTTATGTATTTGCTTGCTTCTCTATTGAGTGCGTATATGTTTACCAGGGTTATTTCTTCTTGTTGGATTATTCTCATTAGTATTATAAAGTGGCCTTCCTTTTCTCTTTTTATATCATTCACTTTGAGATCCAATTTGTCTGATATAATATGGCTACCCCAGATTTTTTTTCATTTCTATTTACCTGAAAAAGCTTTTTCCATCCCTTCATCTTCAGTCACTGTGTGTCTTTTTTTCTGAAGTGGATTTCTTGTAGATAGCAGATATATGGGTTGAGTTTTCTCATTCAATCCGTTATCCAAGTCTTTTGATTGGGCCATTTAATCCATTTAAATTTAAGTTATTATTGATATGTACTTATTTGTCACCATTTTCATTCTTTATCCCTGTGTTCCTTCTTTGCTTCCTATTTCTTTTTTTTTTCTTTTTTGTTACAGCAGACCCTTTAGTATTTCTTGCATTGCTGGTTTGGTGGTAATAAATTCTCTTAATCCTTTTTTGTCTATGAAACTCCTGATTTCACCTTCAATTTTGATTGTCAGCCTTGCTGGGTACAGTATTCTTGGATTCAGACACTTCCTTTGCCTGGCTGTAAATTTCATTCCATTCCCTTCTGGCCTGATGAATTCCTGTTGAGAAATCAGTCACTAGTCTGATGGTTTCCTTTGTAAGTAACTTTCTGTCTCTCTCTGGCCACTTTTAAGATTCTTACTTTGTTGTTGGTTTGCCAATTTAATTAAAATATGTCTTGGCATTGGCCTTTTGGGTTCCTTTTTCTTGGGACTCTATGAGCTTCTTGGATTTTTGTGTGTGTTTCCCCTCGCCCCCCATAACATGGAAGTTTTCTGTCATTATTTCTTCAAGCAGGTTGTCTGTTCCTTGCTCAGTTTCCTTTCCTTCTGGAACCCCTGTAATGTGGATGTTGTTTTGTTTTGTGTTGTCCCAAAGTTCCCTTAGGCACCCTCCTGCTTTTTAACCTTTTTTTTCTAGAAGCTGCTGTACTTGGATATTTTTTTCTACCTTGTCTTCTAGCTCACTGATGCAGTCCTCTGCTTCTTTTAGCCTACTCTTAATGCTTTCTATTGAATTCTTTACAGCAGCAATGTCATTTTTTATTTTTTCTCAGTTCTTCTTCATTTCCTCATGGTTCTTACTCATATTGTCATATTTGTCTTCCATTCTTTTCAGCCACCTTATGACCATTTCTCTGAATTCTTTCTCTGGCACGTTGCTTGCCTCTATTTCGTTTACTTCCTTTTCTGGTGATGCCAGCTGTTTTTCCATATGCAGGCTGTTTCTTTGTCTTCCCATGATCTCTCTTTTCCAGATGTCTGGTTATGTATTTCTCTCTTTCTTTCATTGATTTAAAGACATAAATTACAAAACAACCTGGTACAATGCACAAGGTACTTAACAGAAATATATTCACGTTATTAATAACCGCAAAATAAAATGACCACCAGAGAGAGGCAAATTAGGTGATAGGAGAGAAAGAAGAAGAGAGAAAAGAAAGTGAAAAAATAAAATAAAGAGAGATAAAAGAAGAAATAAAGAAGTGCCAAAATGAAATTGGGAGGGAAAATAAAGTAAAAGAGAAAAGAAAGAGAATAAGAAAAAGAAGAGGAACAAACTATATATATGGGGAGAAAACCCCAATAGAACAGCCACTAATCCCAACAAATTCCAGCAACAAGTAAAAAGACATTAATAAAAACTACAAACAACAACTAATATCAAACAAGTCAAGGGAAAGCAGAAGCAATAAACGAACAAAACCAAAGCAAACTAAAATCAAAATCAAAAAGAAAAAGAATAAGCAAAACAACCTCACAAAAAACATAAAATATTGATATAATCGACATTCAAGCAAACAACAACAAAAGGAAAAAAGAAAAACAATTTTTGGATTCTGAAGATAGATAAGAGAGAGGTGTGCATGGATTTGGAGCAGAAGATTGGAAATTAGACATATAAGTAGGGTGAAATTTTAACAGGGGGTAAAAAAGAAGAATAGGAAATATATAAATTTGGAAAAGGGTAAGAAAAACAGGGCAAGAAAAGGGGTAAAGTTAGGAAGAGAGTGATGGCATACAGGTAGAGGTGAGATAGAGTAAGATGGTGCTGAAGGGAAGTTAAAAATAAAATGTAGAACACTAATCCCAAAGTAAAATAAAGAGAAAATAAAATGACACTTTTTTTAACAAAAAGGTAAAATAGTAGTAGTAATAATACTGTTTGAAAATAAAAATGTAATAATTAAGAAGGCAAAATCAAGTGAGAAAAAAAGAAAAATATTAGTTTCTTAAGTAGAAAATTTAAAAAATAAAAATAAAAGAATAGAATGTGCTATAGTAAAGGTCATTCACTTCCTCTATTGTTCTGTTTGGTGTGCCTGTTTCCTAGTCAGAATAGTATTGCAGTTGCCTGGGTTCCACTGCTCCTCAGTATTATAAGCCAGTGCTGATTTTTAAGAGGGCGGTGTGTCTCAATTTCTTTATTCCTTTATTTGTGATTACACAGGAGTCAATTTGTGACTCAGCCCCTGGGTGGCAGTGTTCCTGGATTGACCTCCAAGTCTGTAGGTCCTCTCAATCTGTCCTTAGATTCTGCTTTCCCTGTGGCATTCAATACTGGTTTGTGGGAGTAGGCTGCCACTGGTTCTCCAATGTTCAATCCCCACTCTGATCCCCAGGTTCCAGAAAAACAACTTTCCCCTGCAGTCTCCTAGGGTGTCCCCAACTGGGTGATCCTATGTATTGGGCTCAGCAATTAGAAGCAAGGACTTGAAGAGAGAAGAACGCAAGTGTGCCAACTCCCATTCCCTCTCATGTCCAAGCAGCAGGCACACTTTTAATACTCCCAGGCTGTCCCTCTGGGTCAGATCAAAATAGGTTGCTTTCTAGAGATCCCTTCTGTTAGCAGCTCTGAGGACCCCCTTCCACATTCACAAATCTGACCCAATATCCACATATTACTCCAGGCACAGACTTCCCCTAGTCCTCCAGCTTCTGCAGTGTGCAAGCTTCTCTGTCCTGAGGGACCAGAGATCTCACCTCATCCCAGGCAAAATCCAACCTTTCCATGGTGGAGTTTAGAGCTCCTCTGAATCTGCATGTTTGTGTCAATTGGGGACAGGTGTTCTGGGGTTTTCAGCTGCTTAGTGAGTGCCATAGTTGTAGATTTTCAGTTTTCTGACAATATCCATCCTCCCCTTTAGATGGCATGGTCTCCATGTCTAAGCTGGTGGCTCAGGGAAGGAACTCAGCAGCAGCAGTAGAAGCTGCCTGGTCAAGAGATCCCCATCCAGCAGTCTCCCACCTTCTCCTGGAGTATTGCTGTCCCTCAACTCACCAACAAACACTTCCCATGAGACCCTCAGCTGTTCTCTCTCTCTGCTCTGGGACAAGGCTCAAGACACGTCTGTCTATTCTGCCATCATTTTTTTCCCTCTTCTGTTAACTTTGAAGATAGAAAATAAGCCAAATGAAACTGTGGGCCTTGGCAAGATGATTTTCAGCCTGAATGTTGGAAGTGTCAATTGCCTTATTTTAGCAGATACATAAAATGTAGAAAGAGAGAAATGAGCTAGAGGAAAAATTGTTCTGTTTACAGGCACAATTCAGAGGCTACCTAGAGGAGCCAGAACTTGTTGGGTTGGGCAATAAATTTTTTTCTCATTTTCCAGTCTCTCAAGGCAGTAAAAAAATTTTAAACTACCTCAGGATAAAGATCAAACTAAGGTGACCCTGCAAGCCCATTTGTTAACATCTCTGAAGGATTTTAGGTAGTGACTAATAGACCCTTTCATCTTTACAAAGTGTATTCATTAAAATTATTGTCCTACTGTAGCCTGATATGGCCCCCATACAAGAAAGCAGCCTATCCTGAAGTTGTGGGTGAAACTTCTATTGAATGGAGAAGAGCTGAATTTGATTCTTAAAGCAACCCAGAGGTTTTTTTTTTAATATATTTTATTGATTTTTCACAGAGATGAAAGGAGAAGGATAGAAAGCTAGAAACATCGATGAGAGAGAGACATCGATCAGCTGCCTCCTGCACGCCCCCTACTGGGGATGTGCCCGCAACCAATGTACGTGCCCTTGACCAGAATCGAACCTGGGACCTTCCAGTCCACAGGTCAACACTCTATCCATTGAGCCAAACCGGCTAACCCAGAGATTTTTTTAAAAGAGTTGTTCTGATGAAAGGAATGTCAGCTCTGACCCAAATGAAATGAAACACTTAAAAATGAAAAGAAGCCTTGAGACCTCCAGTTTTCCATGAGAAAGAAGCAGACTGAGAAGGTTACTCAACTGCCAATACTGGTGTTCTTTATGGAAGTGTGGATCTAGAAGCCAGGAAGAACAGTAAATTCAGGGGATCCTCCCAGGAAGAAAAACCCAACATGACCAAGGATCATAAAGGCAAATGTACCCTGGCCCCCTGAGTTTAGCTGAATTTCAGAATTGCTGTCGACTAGTAAATTCTACATAATTCCCGATCTGGATTTTGGAGGGGTTTTTTGCTGTTGTTATTTTGAGGTGTGAGGGGGTCGGAGGTTTTGCCTTTTGAACTGACATTTCTATTGTTGTTATCCTGACCCCACTACACAACAAAGCTATATAACTTGATTTCTAGTTCATAGTGACAAGATGGGGATCACAAGATTCTATATGTAAAACGTTGGCACCATAATTAAGATGAAACTTCTGGAGTCTTGAGTTGGGAATATTTTGCATGTGAGAAGAACCTGAGTTATTGACAGCCAAAAGACAGGTTGATTGCAATAATGGCCACAAATACTTTCCATCTCAAATCTCAGTATGTTTCCTTGGCAATGTGATTGTACAGGTACTTCTATCAAAAGGTAGACTCTTGTTCTTTACTTCTCAAAGCTAGGTATGGTCATGTGATTTGCTTTGGCAAATAATACATTAGCAAATGTGACACAGTAGAAATGAAAATCACTGTGCATTGTAGTTTTCCTTCTTTCTGTGTTTTGAATCCTGTGTCCACCATGTAAAAAATTCCAAACTAGCATTCTGAAGGATTAAGGGCCATGTGGCAGAGAACTGCAGTTAGCTATAGCTGAATGATAACCTGCCAGCCACATGACATATGAGTGGAGCTATGTTAGAACATCCAGATTCCAGCAACTCCACCAACTGACTGTAGAATTGTTTGGCTGAGCTCAGACCATATGTTAATCCACTGCATTGTGAACTAATAAATGTGGGTTTTATAAACCACCACTAATTTTAAAGGATTATTATGCAACAAAAAATAATTTATACTACAAATAAGAAATGTTTATTAACCTTTACTATGTAGAGATCACTACTTTAAGGAAAGAACAACAACAAAAAGATACAATTTCTATTCTCAAAAAGCCAATAATTTAAATTTTAAAAAATATTTGAAAAGAGAGGAGAAAATGGCAGCGGAGTAGATGGACGCATCTGGAGCTTTGTCGCTGGGCAGAAGGAGAGAGAGCGGCTGAGAGTTGCACTGGGAGTGTTTGTTGGCAAGCTAGGAGTCAGTTGTCCTCCAGGGGAAGGCGGGGAACTGCTGGAAGGGGCTCTCCTGGCCAGGCAGCCCCACTGCCACGGGGTTTTTGTCCGCCGGAGCCACCAGCGCGAACGCGGAGCCCGAGCCATCTTGCAGTGGGAGGTGGATGTCTGCGGCGGTCTGAAGCCTTCTGCTGGGCACCCATCGAGCAGCCAGGAACCCGGGGACCCAGAACTCCGCTCTCCAATCGGCGCAGACACGCAGCAGAATCAGAGATCCACAGAGCACACGGAAAGGTCAGATTGCGCCTGACTTAAGGGGGAGGTGGATGTCTGCCGAGGTCTGAAAGCTGTGGCTGACGGAGGCATCCACAGAGCAGCCAAAACCCTGAGCGCGGCTTCCCAGGCGGCTCAGGCTCGCAGGCGGAGGATTCAGAGATCCACACTGCGCATGCGCGCGCAGAAGGGTCAGATTTCGCCTGGGCCAGGGTGAGGTCTCCTACCCCCGCAGGGCAGAGACGCGCACACTGTGGGAGCCGGGCTGCGGGAAAGCTGCCTCTGGAGAGGTCCGCAGAGGTGGTCAGGGCATGATCCCTGAGTGTGAAGGCAGACCCTCTGAGCTGCTGACAGAGGAGAGCTCTGGAAAACGACTCTTTTTTTTTTTCTTTTTCTCTGGGGCAGAGGGACAGCCTGGGAGTTATTGCAGTGTCCAGGCTGCAAAACTCCCACAAACTGGTTTTGGGAACCACAGAGTAGCAGAATCTGAGCACATCCTAGAGAGGTCCTGTGCTTTGTCTCAGAGATCAATTCCGAAACACTGCCACCCAATGGATGACACACAAATTGACTCTCGCATAAGCACAAGAGAATAAAGAGATTAAAACACCAATAGGGGAACACAGGGAACTGCAATACCTCCCCTACTGGGAAAGAGGAGTGCCAAGCAGAATAATAGTGGAAGTGCAGGACCATTGTATTTTTCTTCTTCTTTTTTTTTTCTTTTTCCTTTTTTCTTTTTTTTTAATTTTTAATTCTTTATTTTTCATTTTCACATATTTTAATTAAAAGAATATTTTTTTTCTTTCTGCCTCAATTGATTTTACCTTTATAATTATTACATTTTTGTTTTAAACTAGTATTATTAATTACTACTAGTACTTTACCGTTTTTGGAAAAAAAAGTGTCATTTTGTTTTCTTTTTATTTTATTTCGGGATTAGAGTTCTACATTCTATTTTCATCTTCCCTTTAGCATAATTTTACTCCAACTCAACTCCACCTTTATGCCAACACTTTCCTCCTAACTTTCCCCATTTTGCTGTCTTGTTTCTCTTTCCCTTTTCCAACTTTAGATTCTCCCTATTTTTCTCTTTACCTGGTTAAAATTTCACCCCATTTATATATCTAATTTCAAATCCCCTACTACAAGTCCACACAAACCTCTGCCCTCTTGTCTTCACTAGCCAAAAAGTTGTTTTTCTCTATGTCCTTTTGTTGCTATTTGCCTGAAAAGTGATTATATCGATTTTTTGAAAAATTTTTTGAGAGATTGTTTTAGTTTATTCTACTTGTTTTATTTTGCTTTTTGCTTGCTTTGTTTTCTACCTCTCTTTTCCCTCATCTCCCTCCATACCAGTTGCTATTTGCAATTTGCATTAATCCCTAGGTACTGGTTGCTGGCCTTTATTGGGATTAGTGACTGTTCTATTGGAGTTGTCTCCTGACATCTATATTTTGTTCCTCTTTTCTCTCTTATACACTTTCTTTTCTCTCTGACTTTTTTCTCTTCCTCTTTCCTTCTCCTTTTTCTCCTTTTTATTTTCTTATTTTATTTTATTTTATTGGTCATTTACTTATCTTTTATTTTTTTCTTTCTCACTCTCCCAATTTGATTTTGGCACTTCTTTCTTTTCTTTCTTCCTCATTTTCCTCTTCTTCTTTCTCTATTTACCCCTAATTTGTCCTTCATTGGTGGTCACCTTATTTGTGATTATTAACACCTTGAATACATTTCTACTCAGTGCCTTGTGTGCTGTACCTGGTCGTGTTGTAGTTTGTGCCTTTCAATCAACGTAGGAGAGAGCACTACATAACCAGACACCCAGAGAAGAAAGACCATGGGCAGAAAAAGAAACAGCCCAAAAAAGACAGAAAGGCAGGTTTCACCAGAAAAGGAAGTAAACGAAATAGAACCACAAATAAGCCTACGAGAGAAAGAGTTCAGAGAAATTATCATAATGTGGTTGAAAAGAATAGAAGACACATTTGACAATATGAGTAAGAGCCAAGAGAAAATGAAGAAGAACCTAGAGGAGGTGAAGAAGCATGAAGAATAAATGCAGAAGAAACTAGAGGAGGTGCAGAATAAACAAGAAGAAATGAATAATGACATCACTGCTATAAAGAACACAATAGAAAGCATCAAATGTAGACTAGAAGAAGCAGAGGACCACATCAGTGAGCTAGAAGACACGGTAGGAAAAAATACCCAAGTACAGCAGCTTCTAGAAAAAAAAGTTAAAAAGCAAGAGGAGAGTCTAAGAGAACTTTGGGATAACATGAAACAAAATAACATCCGCATAATTGGGGTTCCAGAAAGAGTGGAAACTGAACAAGGATTAGAGAATGTGTTTGAAGAAATAATGATAGAAAATTCCCCAATATAGAAAAGAAAAAACCCACACAAATCCAAGAATTTCACAGAGTCCCAAGCAAAATGAACCCAAACAAACCGACACCAAGGCACATTATAATTAAATTGGCAAAAACCGACGACAAAGTAAGAATCTTAAAAGCAGCCAGAGAGAAACAGAAAGTTACCTACAAAGGAACCCCCATAAGACTAGCTACTGACTTCTCAACAGAAACTCGTCAGGCCAGAAGAGAATGGAATGAAATATACAAAGTCATGCAAAGGAAGGGTCTGAATCCAAGGATACTGTACCCTGCAAGACTCTCAATCAAAATTGAAGGTGAAATCAAAAGCTTCACAGACAAAAAAGGACTAAGGGAATATATCACCACCAAACCAGCATTGCAAGAAATGTTAAAAGGTCTGCTGTAATAAAAAGAAAGAGGAAGCGAAGAAGGAACTCTGGGGTAAGGACTAAAAATGGCAACAGATAAGTACTTATCAATAATAACTTTAAATGTAAACGGATTAAATGCTCCAATCAAAAGACATAGGGTAACCGATTGGATAAGAAAACATGATCCATATATCTGCTGTCTGCAAGAAACCCACCTCAGGAAAAGAGACGCACACAGATTGAGGGTGAAGGGATGGAACATGGTACTTCAGGCAAATGGAAATGAAAAAAAAAAGCTGGGGTTGCAATACTTATATCTGACAAATTAGATCTCAAAGTGAAGGACATAACAAGAGATAAAGAAGGCCACTTTATAATACTAAAGGGAACAATCCAACAAGAAGAAATAACTCTGGTAAACATATATGCGCCCAATATAGGAGCACCTAAATACATAAAAAAACTCTTGGAGGACATTAAGGGAGAGATTGACAGCAATACAATCATAGTAGGAGACTTTAATACCCCACTGTCACCATTGGACAAATCCTCTAAACAAAAAATTAGCAAAGAAACATCAATCCTAAATGACTCACTAGACCAGATGGAATTAATTGACATCTTCAGAACATTTCACCCCAAAGCCACAGAATATACATTCTTCTCCAGTGCACATGGGTCATTTTCAAAGATAGATCATATGTTGGGTCATAAGAAAAGTCTCTTCAAATTCAAGAAGATAGAAATCATATCAAGCATTTTCTCAGACCACAGTGGCATAAAACTGGAAATCAACTATAATAAAAACAATAGAAAGAAATCAAACACATGGAGACTAAACAGCATGCTTTTAAACAACGACTGGGTAACCAGAGAGATCAAGGAAGAAATAAAAAACATCATGGCAACAAATGACAATGACAACACAACAATACAAAATTTATGGGACACAGTGAAAGCAGTCTTGAGAGGGAAGTTCATAGCCCTACAAGCCTACTGCAAAAAACAGGAAATAATGGTAATAAATCACCTAAACCTACAACTCAAAGAGCTAGAACGTGAGCAACAAGAAAAGCCTAGTGTACTCAGAAGGAAGGAAATAGTGAAGATCAGAGCAGAGATAAACAACTTGGAGACCAAAGAAACAATTCAAAAGATCAACAAAACAAAGAGCTGGTTCTTTGAAAGGATAAACAAGATTGATGGACCCCTTGCCAGGCTCACCAAGAAGCAAAGAGAGAAGACCCAAATAAACAAAATCAGAAATGAAAGAGGAGAAATAACAACAGACCCGGTGGAAATACAAAGGATTGTTAAAAAATACTATGAACAACTCTATTCAAACAAATTGGACAACCTGCAAGAAATGGACATTTTCCTAGAAAAATATAACCTCCCAAAACTCAATGAGGAGGAAGCCAAACATCTCAATAGTCCAATAACTATGGAAGAAATTGAAGCAGTAATCAAAAAGCTTCCAGCAAATAAAAGCCCGGGTCCAGATGGCTACACAGGAGAGTTTTACCAAACATTCAAGGAAGAATTAAAACCTATCCTCCTCAGACTATTCAAAAACATTCAAGAAGAAGGAATACTACCAAATACCTTCTATGAAGCCAGCATCACCCTAATACCAAAACCAGATAAAGACAACACAATGAAAGAGAATTATAGGCCAATATCTCTCATGAACATAGATGCCAAAATCCTCAACAAAATTCTAGCAAACCGGATCCAGCAGTACATCAGAAAGATCATACACCATGACCAAGCAGGATTCATCCCAGGAATGCAGGGATGGTTCAATATCCGCAAATCAATAAATGTGATACATCACATAAACAAATTGAGAGATAAAAATCACATAGTCATATCAATTGATGCAGAAAAAGCATTTGACAAAATCCAACATCCTTTCTTGATAAAAACTCTCAGCAAAGTGGGAATAGAAGGATCATACCTCAACATCATAAAAGCCATATATGATAAACCCACAGCTAACATCATACTCAATGGGCAAAAACTAAAACCATTTCCCCTAAGAACAGGAACAAGACAGGGATGCCCACTCTCACCTCTCCTGTTCAACATAGTACTGGAAGTATTAGCCATTGCAATTAGACAACAAGAAGAAATAAAAGGCATCCAAATTGGAAAAGAAGAAGTAAAGCTGTCCTTATTTGCAGATGACATGATATTGTACATAAAAAACCCAAAGGATTCCATTCCAAAACTAATTGACTTAATTAATGAATTTGGCAATGTAGCAGGATACAAAATTAATGCTAAGAAGTCTGTGGCATTTCTATATACTAACAATGAAATTATAGAAAGAGAAACTAAAAAAGCAATCCCATTTATCATCGCACCAAAAAAATTAAGATACCTAGGAATAAACCTAACTAAAGAGGTAAAAGACCTTTATGCAGAAAACTACAGGACACTGAAAAAAGAGATAGAGGAAGATGTTAACAGATGGAAGAGCATACCATGCTCATGGATTGGGAGAATCAACATCATTAAAATGTCCATACTACCCAAAGCAATCTACAGATTCAACGCACTACCCATTAAAATACCAACGACATATTTCACAGACCTACAAAGAATTCTTCATAGATTCATCTGGAACAAAAAAAGACCACGGATAGCTACAGCAATTTTGAGAAAAAAGAATAAAGTAGGTGGGATCTCAATACCAGACTTCAAGCTATACTACAAAGCAATTGTTCTCAAAACAGCCTGGTACTGGCACAAGAACAGACATATAGATCAATGGAATAGAATAGAGAACCCAGATATCCACCCAAACCACTATGCTCAATTAATATTTGACAAAGGAGGCATGAACATTCAATGGAACCAAGATAGCCTCTTCAATAAATGGTGTTGGGAAAATTGGACAGATACATGCAAAAAATTGAAACTGGACCACCATCTTACACCAAATACAAAAATAAACTCAAAATGGATACAGGACTTAAACATTAGAAGGGAAACCATAAAAATACTAGAGGAATCCACAGGCAGCACAATCTCAGATATATGCCGAAAGAACTTCTTCACTGATACTGCTCCAAAGGCAATGGAAGCTAAAGAAAAAATAAACAAATGGGACTACATCAAAATAAAAAGCTTTTGCACAGCAAAAGAAACCATCAACAAAACAACAAGAAAGATCAATGCATGGGAGAACATATTTGCAAATGCTATCACTGATAAAGGTTTAATCTCCAAAATCTACAACCAACTTATCCAACTTAATAAAAGGAAGATGAAGGATCCAATAAAAAAATGGGCAACGGACCTAAATAGTACCTTTTCAAAAGACGACAGAAGGAAAGCCAAGAGACACATGAAAACATGTTCAAAGTCATTAATCATCCGAGAGATGCAAATCTAAACGGCAATGCGATACCATCTTACACCTGTCAGAATGGCAATCATCAACAAGTCAACAAACGACAAGTGTTGGTGAGGATGCGGAGAAAAAGGAACCCTTGTGCACTGTTGGTGGGAATGCAGACTGGTGCAGCCACTGTGGAGAACAGTATGGAGTTTCCTCAAAAAACTAAAAATGGATCTCCCATTTGACTCTGTAATACCACTCTTAGGAATTTATCCTAAGAAATTACAAACACCAATCAGAAAGGATTTATGCACCCCTATGTTCATAGCAGCACAATTTACAATAGCCACAAGTTGGAAACAGCCTAGGTGCCCGTCAGCAGATGAGTGGATCAGAAAACTGTGGTACATCTACACAATGGAATTCTATGCTGCCATTAAAAAGAAGGAATTCTTACCATTTGCAGCAACCTGGTTGGAACTGGAGAGCCTTATGCTTAGTGAAATAAGCCAGTCAATGAAGGAGAAGCATCACATGATTGCACTCATTGGGGGATAATAAAGAACATTGTAAACTGATGAACAAAAGGTAGATACAGAGACAGTAAAGCTTCAAACAGACTGTGAAATTACAGCAGGAAGATTAAAGTTAGGTGAGGTAGATAAGAGATCAATCAAAGGACTTGTATCTATGCATATAATCATAACCAATGAACATAGACACTGGGGGGTTGGGGTATGCCTGGGAGGGAGGGAGGGCAATGGGGAGATATGTATAAAAAATTAATTTAAAAATGTACTTAAAAAAACCCTCTAGCTAATTTTAACTTAGGATTATTGGCCTGAAGTTTTTCATAAATACTTCCACCTACCATCTAGCAGTACAGTGGGCTGGGAAAGCAGAGATGTGTCATAGCTGGCTTCTATTAGTCTTGTTCCAGCCCCTGGCAATATATTTTTTAATATATTTTATTGATTTTTTACAGAGAGGAAGGGAGAGATATAGAGAGTTAGAAACATTGATGAGAGAGAAACATCAATCAGCTGCCTCCGGCACACCCCCTACTGGGGATGTGCCAGCAACCAAGGTACATGCCATTGACCGGAATCGAACCTGGGATCCTTGAGTCCGCAGGCCGACGCTCTATCCACTGAGCCAAGCTGGTTAGGGTACCCCTGAGAATATTGACACCTGAAAAAAAAAATCAAAATGCTGTTGGTAAGAAGAAGAGAAATGACAATTAGGAGGGCCCTGATAGTGACTGTCTTGATGGAGAGCATATGTAAATATGAAGTCAGAGAAATTATAAAGGATACTGGGTCTTGTAAATTATGCTGAAGCATTTAGATTTTTTTTCTACTCCTGGCCATTGTGTATCAGTGGTTAGAGCATCATCCCTCACAATAAGGGTCTTGGCTTTGAATCCAGGTCAAGGGCATGAACCTGGGTTGCAGGACCAACATCCAACACTGATCAGGGAGAGTGCAGGAGGCAACAAACCTCTCTGTCTCTCTTCCTCCTCCTTCCCTTCCTCTCTCCTTTCTTTAATCCCTCTCTCCCATCCACTGAAAAAGCAATGGAAAAAATATTCTCCAGTGAGGATTAAGAAAAAAAAAAGAATTTAGATTTTTTTTCTAAATGAAATGTAAAGCCATGAAGTGTTTAAGTGAAAGATAAATAGTCTTATTTACGTCTTTCTTTAAGAAACCATTATTGTTCCATGTTGAAATTAAATTGTAGAGGCCAAAAGAGCAAAGACTTTAATTAGGAGATGGTTGCAGTAGAATGGGAAAGAGATAATGGTGGCTTTACTAGGATAGCTGTAGTAAAGTAGACAGATGAGTAGACTCTAAATATATTTTTGAGTTATTGTTGAGAGGATTTGCTGACATACAGATGGGAGTTCAGGCAAGAAAGAAAGAAACCAAAAGCTATGGTTCAAATCTCATAGATTCATTATAATAGAATTTACAAAGAAAAGACTTTTAAAAACAGGCTCAGAGAGAAAAGAAGTATGAGGACTGTGTTTTAGCTATGTTAAGCCTATGATGTTTATTAGACACCCAAGTAACAATCTCAGACTACATTGTAGTGGATGCTGTGTTATGCTTCCCATTCCCTGGTCAAGATCAGGGTATTAATTTTCTCACTTACCAGGACTAATGGCTGCTGAAGATTTATAGCTAAATTCTTCTCTGGACATTGCCCTTGGACCAAAGAAACTGCCCTGGCCGAGGTTATACCCTCTTCTTGAAGGTGACCCTCATCCAATGATTGGTTGATGCAGGAGTACAATAGCCTGGCCCTCTTGGCCTCAGTCTGGAACTACTTTGAAGGAACATCCCATACCAGAGTTCCTCATTGGTTGGCTATTGCTGTGACTTTGTTGTAGCTCATCTTCTTCTGCCCAAACTTGCTTCTTTCACTTCCCACAGGTATGGTTCCCAAGACCACACTCCAATGAAATTCATGCATGTAAATCTCTGTCTCAGAGTCTGTGTCCTAGGAAACATGACTTAAGATGCTTGGTACCAGGACCAACTGAAAAATCAAAATCTAAAATGGGATTTTGAAGCTTGTCCACCTGCTAGCTGGCTAGCAAAAAAGACTTCATCACTGATTATAGCCCCTGGCATTTGGTAGGAATATAGTTGTTGAAATATTTACTGGTAGTAAGCAGGATGAAATATTAGCGGAATGAAATGTACTAACCAATATATTATCTCAGGCATTTGAGAAGTATCCTAATATATAAAAACCCTGGGTAACAACCGGAAGCTGACCAAGGGGGAGTCAGTGCTGGCCCGGCCCCCAAGCAAGCAGATAGGGGTAATCAGGCAGGCAGAGTGGTTAGGGTGATAAGGTAGGCAGACCAGCAGTTAGGGGTGATCAGGTGGAAAGGCGAGCAGTTAGGGGCAATCGGGTAGGCAGACAGCCCCTTGCAGGGCTGGACCAGCGCCCCAGCAAAGAAAGAGGGAGGCCCAGGCCAGCCTGTTGTCTGCAGAGGGAGGGGGGGCAGTGCTGCACAGATGGCAAGTAGTGGTAGTGTTGGGGGTGAGGCCAGCTGCCTTCAGTTCAGGAAAGGAAAACTCCTATAGGCCCTGATCTCAGGCTAGAGACCCCACCCTAGGGGTCCTGGATTGTGAGAGGGTGCAGGCTGGGCTGATAGACACCCCCCCAAGTGCATGAATTTTTGTGCACTGGGCCTCTAGTTAATTATAAGAGCAATTAAATTGGATGATTATTGCTGAGCGCCATCTGTGCATTAAAAAAAGACAATGAAGCCCAGCTGTTGTTGCTCTGTGGTTGAGCATGGACCTATGAACCAGGAGGTCACAGTTGGATTCCCAAACAGAGCACATGCCTGAGTTGCAGTTCAGTCCCCAGTAGGGGGTGTGCAGAGGCAGCCAATCAGTGATTCTCTCTCATCACTGATGTTTCTATCTCTCACTCCCTGCCCCTTCCTCTCGCTGAAATTAATAAAATTATATATATTTTTTTACCATTTGCAGCAACCTGGTTGGAACTGGAGAGCCTTATGCTTAGTGAAATAAGCCAGTCAATGAAGGAGAAGCATCACATGATCGCACTCATTGGGGGATAATAAAGAACATTATAAACTGATGAACAAAAGGATAGATACAGAGACAGTAAAGCTTCGAACAGACTGTGAAATTACAGCAGGAAGATTAAAGTTAGGTAAGGTAGATAAGAGATCAATCAAAGGACTTGTATCTATGCATATAATCATAACCAATGAACATAGACACTGGGGGGTTGGGGTATGCCTGGGAGGGAGGGGGGGCAATGGGGATATATGTATAAAAAATTAATAAATAAATAAATAAATAAATAAATAAATAAATAAATAAATAAAATTATATATATATATTTTTTAAAGACAATGAAAAACTGAGGGTGAGTAATCATTAATTCATGGTCAATTATGAAAATCAAAGATCCTAGTTGTAACATATAAAAACATTTTTATCTCCTACAATCAAATGATAGAAAAAAAATCTAAGAATTAGTCTCAGGAACTAAATATGAGAAGGGCAGAGCTCAATAGAGGATCAAATATTCAACCATGACAAGTCTATGTGCCAAGATCAGAGTTCTGGCTGAATAATTTTCTAAGAATTGGGATGCAGACATCTAGCTAATGCACTTTAAAACTATGAAACTCCAGCCCTATCCAGTTTTGCCCAGTGGATAGAGCGTTAGCCTGTGGAGTGAAGGGTCCCCGAGTTCCATTCCAATTTAAAGGGCGCATAACTTGGTTGCAGGCTCCCAACCCTGGTTCGGGATATGGGAAGCAACCAATTGATGGTATTTCTCACACATTGGTGTTTCTCTCTGTCTCTCCCTCTCCCTTCCACTCTCTCTAAAAATCAATGGAAAAAGTATCTTCAGGTGAAGATTTAATATATATATATATATGAAATTCCAAATCCCTATACAGAAATGCCCTCTTCCCTTGTGTTGAAGGTTAAAATTCTCCTCACCTTGCTTGCAGTTAGTACAGAGGCCTCTACCTTGCAGGAAAGCATGAGTCCCTCACCTTGTGATCTACCCCTTTTCCTAGTCAGTGATTAAGATCAGTAACTAAGGTCCTTCTCTGTGCTACCACCACAGCTGAAGTTCAAGACCCTCAGCACCAAGACTCCCCAATCTTTCATGGGAACCACTCAAACCATCTCTATACTTCTATCTTCTTCAGGCTTGCCCTTCTCCAATGCATTCTCCACGAGGTTTCTCAGAGTTCCACCTCTGCCTTCTTCTCCAGCTTCACCCTGGACACCCTAGATATTAACTGCACAGTGAAAAACATGCTGTTTTTCACAAATTTCTACTGTGACTCTATTTCTTTGTCAGTTTGTTTAAGTTTGTGTTCTAAAAAGAATTTAAGATGGCTGCTTTTTTCTTCATTCATAAGCAGAAAAACAATCAAGGATGATGAGGACAGCACTGGTGAGAAAGAAGGAAGCAAAAAAGGGAACGGAGGATGATAGTAAGAATGAGAATGGATAATAGTCCCTGCCCTGAGAAGCTTGCAGGGTTTTTAAGACTGTTCTTTGGGTAGGAATTCATAATATAATACTAGTTGACAACTGAGCAGAATTATGAAATACATTCTTTTTTTAATGCCCTCTGCCATTTAGTACTTTCTTACAACCATTGATTCAGCTTAAAGTTTCTAACACTCCACAGAATATTACCATTTCATGAGCTATTAGAAGGCACATGAGAAAGGGGTCCTGTGTTAACAGGTATGAAATACTGACCACAGCCACATTACTAGAAAGACACATTAACCTATTAAGAGCTCTGAAGAGATTATTGTCAAGTATTTGAAAGTATAGTTGAGTATATTTATCAGAGTCTCAAAAGTCCTTAAAATATTTATATCCTTTGACTCAGCAATTTCAAGTATAGAACTTTATTCTAAATAATTGTGGAAATGTGCACAGATTTTGCTACAAGAATGTTGATCCCCCTGTGCTGTATATTTAATAGGCTAAACAAGGCATCACATTAAAGCCCAACTGAATAAGAGGCTGGTTATATCTATATAATAGAATATCATGTAGGCAAAAGCAATGATGTAGAACATTTAATGGCATGAAAAATGTTAATAAAATGTTAAGAGGAAAAAGCTTATACAGTGGTACCTCGAGATACGAGTTTAATTCATTCCGTAACCTTGAGGCGTGGGAAACTATGAGACGCTTGAGTCTCAGTGAACTGGTGGGTCGTGTGCAGCTGGCTGATCCGCGCGATTACTCCTATCTCAAATGTTGCTCTTATTTCAAAGCAAAAATCACTCACTTGATGGCTCGTATCTCAAAAATCTCATATGTTAGGGCACTCGTATCTCGAGGTACCACTGTAACCTGAATATGAAAAGGTAACTCACTTTTTAAAATTAAATATTATCCAAGAGGGAAAAGATTAAGAAGACTTCTAACGGGGGTTTTAAATCCAAATACCTCAGTGCATTCAGCTCTGAGTCCTGAAACAATGCCAATCAGTATTTCAGAAGAAACTAAAAATATTTCTTTGTGGAAAAATCACATAATTTTTATATGTAGGCATTCTAATTTTCTTTAAAAAATTCAAATATTACATAGCCAAATAAAATATTTCTTCAAACTACTGTTAGCAGCTCTCATTTATGCAGAATGTCAGCAATGGTTATTTCTGGGTGTCAGGATTTTAGGTGATTTTTATTTCTTCCATTTTGCTTTTTAAGCTTTTTCTATATTCTCTACAATAAAAAATAAATTATTTTTAATAAAAATATATAGTTTTTGAATTTTTAAGAGTTTGGTATCATTGTCACTGAAAATAAAATGAGAGGAAAGTTGGAGTTTAAGAATTTAAGCTAAAAATAAAGGGGAAATATAAATCAACCTACCTACTGGCAATATGAAACATACATTTACATGGAGTGGTAGAAAATTAGCGTGCTTCATTCCTGGCCCAGGTGCCATATGGAGGGAAAAAAAATCTTCTGTGACATTTTTACAGAGTCTTTACTTGTATTCAAAACATTGGCAATATTACAAGCATAAACAACCTAATGTTATAGGAATTGTGTACTAGTAATTCTTCTGTAAAAACCATAAAAAATAGATCCATTACAAAATAAATCCATCTATGCAGAATACTGTTCTCCAAACTAAGTTCATCAGACATTTCTTGGTCAAATCAATTTGAAAAGTATGGCATCACTGACTTCCCTCACAACCTCAAGAGTCCAAAGCACACTGAGAGGATAAGACTCTGCTCTGTCCTGCAGTTTACATATATATACACACACAACAGGTGGCTTTGTTTAGCCAGAGAGTCTTAAACTAATTTGTCCAACCTCTTATTCTTTAGGACACATCAAAAAACATAGAATTATTTGAGAACAGAAAAAAATATTTTTCTTAGAAACTCATTCTGATCATTTGTTTTTGAATTTTAAGTTACATAGTCAGCCTTTTTTTAGAGAAGAAGACAGATTTCTGTACTTAGAAACCTAAGAGACAAAGAACTGACTCTCATCACTCAGGAGATTCACAGTAAAATATATCCCAAAAATCCATGCATAAAAGGTCCCTTGAGGGCAGATTTGGGGATTAATAACAAAAGGATACTGAGCTAAAAATCAGTGGGGGTCAGCCATGGGCAAAAGTGAAAGACTGCCTGAAAATGGTTTCCGTTTTGAACAATTTTGAAATGGGTCCGGGCTTCCTATCACTATTTAAGCAAAATTAAACAGAAACAAGACTGAATCATATATGAGTGTTTATTCCAATAAATGCCAGCAATATGGGAGATCAGCAGATCACTCTGAAAATTCTGCTGTAACATCTCCTGCTAGCCAGTGATTATTTAGGGTTAAGGAAGAAGGGCTACCTGCAAGGGGGAAGAGGGGCAGAATAAGAGCTGCAGAGTGTAGTGCCTAGATCTCCTTTCAGGATCTTGAAGTGTGATAACAAAGTAGTTAATTTTCTATGATGTTAGAAACAGCTCAGCCCATTCCTGGGATGAGAGAATGGATAGCATTCCTAAGGCAGACTTCAAGAGAGGGTCAGAGTCCAGGCTCAGCAATCAAATCAAAGCATGTCTTGTCCTTGATTTGTTCTCAAAATGTTTGTTATGAAGAATCCAAGATAGCGGCATAGGTAAACACCTACACTGCTGCCTCGTACAACAGTTTTAAAACTACAACTAAAAGACAGAACAGACATCATCCAGAACCACAGGAAAGCTGGCTGAGTGGAAATTCTACAACTAGAAGGAAAGAGAGGGGCTCTTCTTCACAGAGACCCAGAGGAGCTGCAAAAAACTGAGGTACAGAGACACACACGTGGAGAGAGCGGGTGCCAGAGAACCTGGCTGGCTTTCGCTGGTGGGAGGGAGACAGAGACTCTCAAATGCATTAAACCCCTTATCCTAAGACACTAAACCCCAGATCCAGCCGAAACTCATACAGGGGGAGTTTGGACTGTGACAAGGGAGAAGTGCACAGAAATTTAGGGGAGTTTCAAAAGATCAGAAGTCTGGTGGCGTGCACAGCACTACAGGCAGAAGACCAACTACTGATTGTGCCGCTGGCTTTCACAAGTGGGCGAGAGACAGACCCTCCTAACTGCGCCACTTCTAACTCCACTAAACCCCAGTTTTGGGTGAAACCCTGGGGATCCAGACTCATATAGTCCCGGAGCCCAGAAGAGCCAGAAAGGCAGCAGTCTAGAGGCACTGAGAGAGCGCGCACATGCACAGGGACCACTCCAGCGATTACCCAGTCACATGAGACTCAGGGATCATGGAGGGCGGGGCCAACTGGAAAGCAAGGCAGTCCATTAAGCCCTGAGACTCCACCCATTCCAAGTTCAACAGAGAGGCTTTTGCAGTTTTGCAAGTCATGTATCATAAGGCTGAATTCAACACAGAAGTTCTCCCAGCATAGTGAAAATGATGAGACAAAGGAAGTGATCACAAACAAAAGAAATGGAGGAAAACAAATGACTGGATATAGAGTTCAAAACCACACTTACAAGGTTTTTCAAGAATATCCTAGAAAAGATGGATAAATTTAGCAAGACCAAGAGAAGATGAAAAAGGACCAACTACAGATGGAAAAGATCCAACTAGAGATGGAAAAGGACCAACTAGAAATTAAACATACACTGACTGAAATAAAATATATTATACAGAGACCCAACAGCAGAGTAGAGGAAAGCAAGAATCAAGTCAAAAATTTGAAGTATAAAGAATCAGAAAACACTCAACTGGAAAAGCAAGAGGAGAAAAGAATCCAAAAATGTGAAGATAATGTAAGGAGACTCTGGGACAGCTTCAAATGTACCAACATCAGAATTGTGGGGGTGCCAGAAGAAGAGAGAGAGCAAGATACTGAAAACCTATTTAAAGAAATAATGACTGAAAACTTCCCACATCTGGTAAAAGAAATAGACTTACAAGTCCAGGAAGCACACAGAACCCCATATAAAAGGAATCCAAAGTGGACCACACCAAGACACATCATAATTAAAATACCAAGAGCAAAATACAAAGAGAGAATATTAAAAGCAGCAAGAGAAAAAAAATTAATTACCTACAAGGGAGCACCCATACGATTGTCAGCTGATTTCTCAACAGAAACGATGCAGGCCAGATGGGAGTGGCAAGAAATATTCAAAGTGATGAATAGCAAGAACCTACAACCAATAATACTCTATCCAGCAAAGCTATCATTCAGAATTGAAGGGAAGATAAAGAGCTTCACAGGTAAGAAAAAGCTAAAGGAGTTCATCAACTCCAAACCAGTATTATATGAAATGCTGAAAGGTCCTCTTTTAGAAGAGGAAGAAGAAAAAGGTAAAAGATAAAAAAAAATATATGAACAACAAATACATATCTATCAACAAGTGAATCTAAAAATTAAGTGAATTAAAAATTTGATCAACAGAATAAACTGGTGAATATAATAGAATCAGGAGCACAGAAAGGGAGTGGACTGATAATCATCAGGGGGAAAGGGGTGAGGGGTGTACAGGGAGACTGGACAAAAATCATACACCTATGGATGAGGTCAACAGGAGGTAAGGGTAGAGGGAGGGGTGGGAGCCGGGTGGAGGGGAACTATGGAGGGGGAAAAAAAGAAACAAATGTAATAATCTGAATAATAAAGATTTAATTTTAAAAAATGTTTGTTTTTTCATATTAATGGGTCATCAGGTCATAGAGGCATCTATTATCTTTTAACACTCTGTGTTTCTCCCTGCAACACATCTTTCAGTTTTCCAGGGTCTATAAGAAAACCTCTTATAGTGTCTACAGTTAATAAGGTGAATAATTATTAAACAATTGTGGTCCTATTCTTGTTGCATGCTCTTTCCTCTACCAATTTTACTCAGACCTCAGTTGACAGGACTTCTACTCAAAATAGCTGCATCATTTTGTTTTAAAACAACTGTTGAAGCTCCAAGTAAATCTCAAGAAGTCTAGCTCAACTTCAAAACCATATCCCTTGAGTCAATTATTTTAAAACCAATGACCTGGTGCATGGATTCATGTACATGGAAAAGAAATTAATTAGAAGTTGACCGGCAGGGCAAGACTGGGCAAGATAGGCCAGACACATTCCAAAGCCAACCTCCCACAGTTCTTCCCTAGTGTCTTCAGAGTGAGCAAGGTCCTTCCAGCAAGTGGCATCCCTCAGCCTAGCCTATAAGGATCAGGCCAAAACTGGCTCTCCAACATCCCCCAAGGGGTCCTGGAGTACTAGAGGGCACTCTGCAAAGTTGCTGTTGTACAGGCTGTGGCACGCAAATGTAAGTGTGCAGTAAACCAAATTCAGGGCTGACAGTGCCTCAGCAACATACCCCACAGTCAAAGATGGAATCACACAGCACCACAAGGAATTGGGTTCCCTCCTCTCTGATTTCAGGGTGCATCACTGGAGAACCTCTGCTGCCAAGTCACTGCAGTTCAGCAGCTCCTGCATTGAGCATCTGCCCCCTGGTGGTCAGTGCATGTCATAATGACGGGTTGGATAGGTGGAGGTATACTAAGCATATTAGCCTTTTAGATATATATAGATAGACTCTATCTTCCAAAAATGCCTGATATTTGACTGAGTTTCTTCATCAACCACAGCTGCAATAACAGAACTTAGGGTGATTAAACAGCATCTTGTCTTCATTTCCCCTCTCTTCTTTTTCACTCTCCCTCTCACTCTCAGCTTTCCCTCTTCCTCCTCACCCTCCCCACCTCTAAATAATGCTGGCTCCCATCATCACTTGAGACAGAGGGGCATGGCAGATTAACCTATTTGTGAGGTTTGTGCTTTCATGTGTCAACTTGTATTATGGAATCTTAACATTGATTGCTATTTATTTTTAAATGTCTCGTTTGGTCTGGAAAAGATAATAATATATCATGTTGCTATCTGACAGCCCCAGCAGGTGGATCCATTCAGCCAGCTGCATCTCTTTGTTAAGCTCTGCTGATTCTCCTCTCCTGCTGAAAATGATCTTCAACACGACAAATTTTTGTTTGGTTCTTTGGAATTTTAGTTTTGTTTTTTTGTTTTGTTTTGTTTTGTTTTTTACTTTTCCAGGAGATATGCTATTCCCAAATGATTCAGAATTGCCTTATAAAGTTCAGAAAATGGCCTCTGGGTAAGAGCTCCACCTCTTTGCTTTTGTTTGTTTGTTCACTAACCCTAAGGAAAACAAACTTCAATACCCACTTGTTTCAGAAAGGGCACAGTCATTAAAATACACCAAAAATCAAAAAGACATTAAGAATTTTTTTAGGGCCAGTTAAAACTACCTTTGTCAAGGACCCCAGTATAATCAGGGTGAAGCGAGATAAGAACCTTACAGTCTTTGTCCATAAATAAACTTAAATGAAAGCAATTTTCCTACCCAGAGGCTCTTTTTCATGATTTACTTCAGAAAATGGCTATGTTGGGATCTTTTTTTTCCCTATGAATCATGTTCCCCTTCCTTCAGTTGATAAAAAGCCTTCTTTTGTGAGAGCCATTTGTTGTCCAAAGGGCTCTTCAGAATGCATGTGAACAGCTTTTGGAGGATTCTTGGAACACCAATCTAAATGTGGGTCTTAATAACAGGAAAATTCATTAGCTGTAAAAAAAAATAAAAATAAAATCCAGTGCTAAATTCCATTTTCAAGTAGTAAGGTCCTTGTCAGTGACCACTGAAATCAAGAGCAACTTACAGTGTGAGGGTTCGCTCACTTCCATCCCTCGCCTTTTATATTTCAGGAACAGCTACTACTGAATGAAAAATATTAGCAGCTGTCACAGCTAAACTCAACTCTCAGCTGCTGTTGTCCAGTCATAATACAAAAATATTCAGGGTCTTCAATTTTCAAAAAATTCCTGCAGTTAAGGCATTGCCCCCAGTTCCCATATGAATCTGAAGGGAAGGTGTCATCACACTAGGGAAAGTGTCATCAAGGCTTGCATCCTTTTCTCCATCTGAAACTTTATTTCATTTTTACTTTTTTTAGCAAAGAAATAGACCTTAAAGCAAATAGAAACTGGGTCAAAGACAACAGACCAATTGGTATGATTTTCAATTTTCCCATTTAGTCCAAAACAAATGGCTTTTAGTTTGAGCTTTATTTGAGGTTTTTCTTTTCTCTTACTTTTCCAGGGAGATTCCAAATCCTCTATTTTTTTTATCCTCGCCTGAGGACATGTTTATTGATTTTAGAGAGAGGAAGGGAGAAAGAGAAAGAAAAAAAGAGAGAAACATCTATCAGTTATGTCCCATACACACCCCAACTGACCAGGGATCAAGCCCAAAATCTAGCTATGTGCCCTGACTGGGAATCAAACTGGCAACCATTTGGTGTGCAGAATGACACTCCAACCACCTGAGACACCCAGCCTGGACCAAAACCTCTATTGACTGTTTTGGGGAGATGCCCCCAAAATTAAATTCAGGATCAATTCTGAAGAACTGACACATAGTCTTATTCAAATCTGTAAAAGCTTTAATAGGAGAAACTTACATATATAGGCAAAGCAGCTACGCTACCAGTGGCAACCAGCATGGAATTATCCACACCCTTCCAGAACCTCCTCTTTTTATAGGGGGTTAATAGTAGAAGCACATGATGGGTAGTTAGGCCACCAGAAAGAACAATGCATTTCTAAGTCAACAGATAACATCAAGCAGTAGTTCACTATACATTCATGAACTTACTTCCTAGGGCCTGATGCTTATCTCTGAGTAGCATTCCTGGCTTTCTGGGTAGTCAGCCAAGCCTGCAGCTACAGAAAGTTAAACAGAGTCCAATATTTTCCATGCACCTTTGTTGCTGGAGTCATGTTGCTCTAAGGTCCCCTATAGACTGCAACATTATCTTGCAAAAATTCAGAAAGTGGATTCTGGAGAATTCTGTTTCTGATTGTTTGTTTGCTAATTCTAAGGAAAATGCATTTCTGGCAAATGACCACTTTTTTCTGAAACATCACAGCCACTAGAATACAATGATAATTAAAGTTTTATAGTAATTCTCATCAAATAACCATTTTTTATCCCTATTCTGACTTATGTTAGAGTCTTGATAAGCATAAAAACAGAACCAAATGTATTGGGCACTTGCTGGGTGCATCTCATTGTTTCATAAAATTGATTTCAATCTACATCCATTCTCCCTCAACTGGGAGTGAGGAAGCATAACGCTAGTTTCACCTAAACATAGGTTGTCCAATGAGTGAGCTAAAACTAGCTCTATGCTCACCACTCCCTACCTAACTTACAACCCAATCCTCTCCTGGGTCACAGACCCATATAGCCAACTCAACTTGGGTATTTTATAAGCACCACAAACTCCAAAACTTAATTTGTCCTTTTGCAAGGAGCTTAGAGACAGGATAAGTAGTATTAGAGAAGGGGGTTATGAATTCACAGAGGACGAAGGAATGTTACAAGGTAAGGAGAAGAGGAAGACATACATTCACAGAGGATGAAGGAATGTAACAAAACAAGGGGAAGAGAAAGAGGGAGCACCAGGTGAATTTTGAACTTTGAAACTGATATCCTGTAGGAAATTGACCAATTAGGAAAGCACTGGGGTCATAAATTAAGAAAGAGTTCAATTAGAAAGGGTCATGAAGAGACAAAGAGCTACCAGCATATATAAACCCATAGTCAAAGAAACTCAGGAACTAAACTAGATTTTTTTCCCATTAGATAGAGAGAAAGCAGGTTTTTCTCTGGAGAGAAAAATGAGAAAAACACCTCCCCAAGAAGAATATGTATATACTTGTAGTAAACTTCTACATGGTTGCTTAAAAAAATTTTAGTCCACAAATTCTATTCTTCTAATTTTGTAGGACAAGAACCCACAGGAAGAGTCCCCTCAACCCAATTCCATGTAACACTTTTGACCAACCTTGTTCTTTCTCTGTTCGCTATGGCAGTAAATGGCATCAGCATCCACCCAGGACCAAGAGTTGAGTCATCCTCAATTATTTCCTTCCCTCAGCCCTCAGGGTCCACAGACTAATAAGTCTTAGCACTCCCCTCTGCTGCATGGAACCTCAGGCAGGTTCTTCCTGACTCTAGACCTTGACCTCCCTTTTCTGAGAACATTTTCCTTAGAAAATTTGTCATTGTAAATTCTTTCCCTGCCCCCTTGAGATGTATGTAAATCTTTTTCAAAGACTATTAACAAATGAAAATTATTGCCACCATTTGTCCATCATCCAGATACCATTGAAACTGGGACTCAGAACTATTGGACATTAAAATTGGGACTCAAACATGTTTTGTTCTTATAAGTTTATTTCTATCCTGCAGAGGCAAGATGTTTTTAAAGAAAAGAATCAGGAAAAAACAAACAAACAAACAAACAAACAAACAGATACAGAGGCAAAGAAGCAATGAACAGACTGTCATATTACAGCAGGAAGGCAGGGGAGGTTGGCGGGAGCGGGGTACGGGAGGACTGTGAGAGATCAATCGAAGGACTTGTATGAATATATATAAGCATAACCAATGGATACAAGACACTTTGAGGGTGGGGCAGGTGAGGGCATGTACTGGTGGTGGGTAAGGAAGGCCAAGGGAAGGTCAGTAGGGGGGGAAAAAGGAGACATATGTACTATTTGTAATACTTTAAACAATAAATAAATGAATAAATAAATAAATAAATACATAAATACATAAATATTAAAAGTTTCACATCCCGAGACTGTGTTCCTCCAGGGCCTGGGAATCATCTCTTTGAAAGGTTATCAAGGAAGGTGGTGCCCCTGTCTCTCAGTCTCTGTGGGAGGGACGGAGCCTAACTACACCTAGCACCTTACTCTAAGTTATAAAACTACTGAATTATAATTATTTATGTACATATCCATCAATAGCTAAGTCACAGAGATCTTTATTAAATCTGTCTCTCACACTGTTTCTTCCTCTCAATTTCCCATACCAGCTCATTAATATTTCTCAACCAGGTGACTATAGAAGTTCCTTACTAATTTTCTGTTCCAATTTTGCCCCCATCCAAACTGCTCCCAGTTATCTTTTTAAAATCAATTGAGCTCTGGCCAGTGTGGCTCAATTAACTGGATGTTGTCTCATGCACCAAAAGGTTTTCCATTCCCTTCCCAGTCAGAGCACATGCCCGAAGTGGAGGCTGGGTCCCTGGTAATGGGGTACAGAAAGCAGCCAATAGATGTTCTGCTCTCACATCAGTGTTCCTCTTTCTCTCTCCATCGGCCTTGTTCTCTCTGAAAATATCAATAAAAATATTTTAAAAAAAAAAAACAAAACACATTTATGGTATCATTCTATTATTCAGTTCCCAATGGCTCATCACCTACAAAATAACATCTAAATTCCCCAGTGTGGAATTCAAGCACCTTCCCAAGTGATTCCAACACACACCAGGTTTCCTTTCCCCTCACTCCTAAAATCACACACCAACCCATAGGGTGGTTCATCCATTTTCCATCAAACCACCATGCTTTTATTTGAGCAGTTCATTCTACCTGAAATGGCTTTCTCTCATTTTCCATCAGGCAAATTCCTTATTTTTAAAAGTTCTTCTCAAATGTTACTTCTCTAAAGCTGTCCTCCACCAACACTTAATCACCTTTCTCCTCTCATCACAATTTGGTTTGCATTACATAAATGCGTGACTCCTTCACCTCTAAGGCAAAGGCCAGGTGGTAATAATAGTACCATCCCCCAATAATGATTATTGAATGCATTAGAAAAAGCATTTTCATATCCCTAACTGATAAATTTAAGATCAATATGTTTACTCACTTATGTTCCCTAATCCACTGAGAGAATTGGCAGTGGAAATAGCTTTAACTTACAAATCATAACATTATAAGAATTAGAGAACTCAAAAACAATATTTGGAAACTACATCCAAAATAATTTCCCTTGTGAAAAAAATTGAGATTCTTTTCAAAAAAATTTTTTTCTAAATATGAACTCAATTAAGCCAGTGCCTTATAGCTTTTATATTTTATTTTTAATAGTTCATTTTTTTATTTATGAATTTCATATACAGTGGTACCTCGAGATACGAATTTAATTTGTTCCGTAACCTTGAGGTGTGGGAAACCATGAGACGCTCGAGTCGAGGTAAACTGCTGGGTCGTGTGCAGCTGGCCGATCCGTGCAATTACTCCTATCTCAAATGTTGCTCGTATTTCAAAGCAAAAATCGCTCGCTCGACGGCTCGTATCTCAACAATCTCGTATGTTAGGGCACTCGTATCTCGAGGTACCACTGTATACATATCTTCCCATTGCCCCCCCCCCACTCCCAAGCATACCCTAAACCCCGAGTGTGTTGTGTTCATTGGATATGCTTATATGCATGCATACAAGTTCTTTGGTTGATCTCTTATCTACCCGAACTCTCCCTAACCTTCCCACTATAATTTGACCGTCGGTTTGATGCTTTTACTGCCTCTGTATCTATCTTTTTGTTCATCAGTTTATAATGTTCCTTATTTATCCACAAATGAGTGAGATCATGTGGTGTTTCTCCTTTCTTGACTGGCATATTTCACTTAGCATAGTGCTCTCCAGTTCCATCTAGGTTGTTGCAAATGGTAAGAGTTCCTTCTTTTATGACAGCATAGTATTCCATTGTGTAGATGTACCACAGTTTTCTGATCCACTCATCTGCATGGGCACCTAGGCTGTTTTCAAATCTTAGCTATTGTAAATTGTGCTGCTATGAACACAGGGGTGCATAAATCCTTTCTGATTGGTGTTTCCAGATTCTTAGGATATATTCCTAAGAGTGGGGTTCCTGGGTCAAATAGGAGTTCCATTTTTAGTTTTTTGAGGAAACTCCATACTGTTTCCGCAGTGGCTGGACCGTTCTGCAAACCCACCAGAAGTGCACAAGGGTTCCTTTTCTCTGCATTCTCTCCAACACTTGTCATTTGTTGATTTGTTGATGATTGCATTCTGACAGGTGTGAGATGGTATCACATTGTCCTTTTGTTTTGCATCTCAGATAATTAGTGACTTTGAGCATGTTTTTATGTGTCTCTTGGCCTTCCTTCTGCTGTCTTTCGAAAAGGTTCTATTTAGGTCCGTTGCCCATTTTTTTATTGGATCATTTATCTTCCTTTCATTGTATAAGTTGCCTGTAGATGTTGGAGATTAAATCTTTATCAGTGATAACATTTGCAAATATGTTCTCCCATACAGTGCTTTCTTGTTGTTTTGTTGATGGTTTCTTTTGCTGTGCAAAAGCTTTTTATTTTGATGTAGTCCCACTTGTTTATTTTTTTCTTTAGCTCCCATTGTCCTTGGAGCAGTTTCAGTGAAAAAGTTCTTTCGGCATATGTCTGAGAATGTGCTGCCTATGGAATCCTCTAGTATTTTAATGATTTCCCATCGTAAGTTTAAATCCTGTATCCATTTGGAATTTATTTTTGTGTATGGTGTAAGTTGGTGGTCTAATTTCATTTTTTTTGCATGTATCTGTCCAATTTTCTGAACACCATTTATTGAAGACATTGTCTTGACTCTATAGTATGTTCATGCCCCCTTTGTCAAATATTAACTGAGCATAGTGGTTTGGGTCAATATCTGGATTCTCTATTCTATTCCATTGGTCTATATGTCTGTTCTTGTGCCAGTACCAGACTGTTTTGAGAAAAGTACCTTTGTAACACAGCTTGAAATCTGGTGTTGAGATCCCACCTACTTTATTCTTCTTTCTCAGGATTGCTGTCATATTGGGATCTTTTTTTGTTCCAGATGAATCCTTAAGAGTTCTTTCTAGGTCTGTGAAATATGTCATTTGTATTTTAATGGGTAGTGCATTGAATCTATAGATTGCTTTGGGTATTATGGACATTTTAATGATGTTAATTCTCCCAAACAATGAACATGGTATGCTCTTCCATCTGTTTACATCTTCCTCTATCTCTTTTTTCAGTGTCCTGTAGTTTTCTGCCTATAGGTCTTTTACCTCCTTAGTATTCCTAAGTATCTTAATTTTCTTGGTGCGATGGTAAGTGGGTTGGCTTTTTTAGTCTCTCTTTCTACAAGATCACTAATAGTGTATAGAAATGCCATAGATTTCTTGGTATTAATTTTGTATCCTGCTACATTGCCAAATTCATTTATTAAGTCTACTAGTTTGGGGATGGAGTCTTTCAGGGTTTTATTGTATTGTTTTGTTTTATTTTTATTTTTTATTTTATTTTTTATTTATTTATTTATTTTTATTGTGTTACATATATACATATCTTCCCATTGACGCCTCCCTCCCAGGCATACCCCAACCCCCCAGTGTCTTGTGTTCATTGGTTATGCTTATATGCATGCATAGAAGTCCTTTGGTTGATCTCTTATCTACCCCACCTCTCCTTCATCTTCCTGCTATAATTTGACAGTCTGTTTGATGCTTTACTGCTTCTGTGTCTGTCCTTTTGTTCATCAGTTTATAATGTTCTTTATTATCCACAAATGAGTGATATCATGTGGTGTTTCTCCTTCCTTGACTGGTTTATTTCACTTAGCATAAGGCTCTCCAGTTCCATCAAGGTTGTGCAAATGGTAAGAATTCCTTCTTTGTAATGGCAGCATAGAATTCCATTGTGGAGATGTACCTTAGTTTTCTGATCCACTCATCTGCTGAGGGACACCTAGGCTGTTTCCAAATTGTACCTATAGTAAATTGTGCTCCTATGAACACAGGGGTGCATAAATCCTTTCTGATTGGTGTTTCTAGTTTCTTAGGATATATTCCTAAGAGTGGAATTGCTGGGTCAAATGGGAGTTCCATTTTTAGTTTTCTGAGGAAACTCCATACTGTTCTCCACAGTGCCTGCACCAGTCTGCATTTCCAACAACAGTGCAGAAAGGTTATGTACAGTATCATGTTATCTGCAAATAAGGACAGTTTACATCTTCTTTTCCAATTTAGATGCCTTTTATTTCTTCTTCTTATCTAACTGCAATGGCTAATACTTCCAGGACTATGTCGAACAGGAATGGTGAGAGTGGGCATCCCTGCCTTGTTCCCGTTCTTAGGGAAAATAGTTTTAGTTTTTGCTCCTTGAGTATGATGTTAGCTGTGGGTTTATCATATATGCCTTTTATTATGTTAAGGTATAAACTTTCTATTCCCACATTGCTGAAAGTTTTTATCAAGAAAGAGTGTTGGATTTTGTTAAATGCTTTTCCTGCATCAATTGATATGACTATGTGTTTTTATCTCTCAATTTGTTTATGTCATGTATCATTGATTTGCCTATATTGTACCATTCTTGAATTCCTGGAATAAATCCCACTTGGTCATGGTGTATGATCTTTCTGATGTACTGCTGGATCCGATTTGCTAGAATTTTGTTGAGGATTTTGGCATATATGTTCATGAGGGATATATGTAATTCTCTTTCCTTGTGTTGTCTTTATCTGATTTTGGTATTTGGATAATGTTGGCTTCATAGAAGGTGTGTGGAAGTGTTCCTTCTTTTTGAATTTTTTGGAATAGTCTGAGGAGGATAGGCTGTAATTCTTCCTTGAATGTTTGGTAAAACTCTCTTGTGTACCCATCTGGGCCTGTGCTTTTGTTTGCTGGAAACTTTTTGATGACTGCTTCAATTTCTTCCATAGTTATTGAGATGTTTAGATTCTTCCTGATTGAGTTTTGGACGATTATATTTTTCTAGGAATATGTCCATTTCCTGTAGTTATCCAGTTTATTGGAATAGAGTTGTTCATAGTATTTTTTTACAATACTTTGTATTTTGGAGGGCTCTGTTGTTATTTCTCCTCTTTCATTTCTGATTTTGTTTATTTGGGAAGTCTCCCTTTGCTTCTTGGTGAGCCTGGATAGAGGTCCATCAATCTTGTTTATCCTTTCAAAGAACCAAGTCTTGGTTTTGTTGATCTTTTGAATTGTTTCTTTGGTCTCTATGTCATTTATCTCCACTCTGACCTTTACCATTTCCTTCCTTCTACATACACTGGGCTTTTCTTGTATCTCTCTTTCTAACTCTTTGAGTTGTAGAGTTAGGTAATTATTATCATTGTTTCTTATTTTTTGCATAAGCTTGTAGAGCTAAGAACTTCCCTTTCAAGACTGCTTTCAGCCAAGACTGATTTGGCTCAGTGGATAGAGCGTCGGCCTGTGGACTGAAAGGTCCCAGGTTCGATTCCAGTCAGGGGCATGTTCCTTGCTTGTGGGCACATCTCCAGTGTGGGGCATGCAGGAGGCAGCTGATCAGTGTCTCTCTCTCATCGATGTTTCTGACTTTCTATCCCTCTCCCTTCCTCTCTGTGAAAAATCAATAAAATATATTTAAAAATAAATTAAATTTAAAAAAAGACTGCTTTCACTGTGTCCCATAAATTTTGCATTGTTGTGTTATCAATGTCATTTGTTTCCATGATGTTTTTTATTCCTTCCTTGATCTCTCTGGTTACTCAGTCATTGCTTAATAGAATGCTGTGTAGTCTCCATGTGTTTGATTTTTTTTGTCTTGTTTTTATTGTAGTTGATTTCCAGTTTTATGCCACTATAATCTGAGAAGATGCTTCATATGATTTCTATCTTCCTGAATTTGAAGAGACTTTGCCTATGACCCTACATATGGTCTATCTTTGAAAATGACCCATGTGTACTTGAGAAGAATGTATATTCTGTTGCTTTGCGGTGAAATGTTCTGAAGATGTCAATGAATTCCATCTGGTCTAGTGAGACATTTAGAATTGATGTTTCTTTGCTGATTTTCTTTTTAGGTGATTTGTCCAATAGTGATAGTGGGGTAATAAAGTCTCCTACTATGATTTTATTGCTGTCATTCTCTCCCCTGATAACCTCCAGGAGTTTTTTTATGTATTTAGGTGCTCCTATATTGGGTGCATATATGTTTACCAGACTTATATCTTCTTGTTGGATTGTTCCCTTTAGTATTATGAAGTGGCCTTCCTTATCTCCTGTTATGCCTTTCTCTTTGAGATGTAATTTGTCAGATATAAGTATTGCTACCCCAGCTTTTTTTTTCATTTCCATTTGCCTGAAAAGCCATCTTTCATCCCTTTACCCTCAGTTTGTGTGTATCTTTTATTCTGAGGTGTGTTTCTTGCAGACAGCAGATATATGGGTCATGTTTTCTTATCCAATCCATTACCCTATGTCTTTTGATTGGAACATTTAATCTGTTTACATTTAAAGTTATTATTGATAGGTACTTATCTGTCGCCATTTTTATTCTTTACCCCTGTGTTCCTTCTTCACTTCCTATTTCTTTTTTTTTGCAGCAGACCCTTTAATATTTCTTGCATTGCTGATTTAGTTGTAAAATTCCTTTAGTCCTTTTTGTCTGTGAAGCTCCTGATTTCACCTTCAATTTTGATTGAAAGCCTTGCTGGGTGCAGTATTCTTGGATTCAGACCCTTCTTTTGCATTCAGACCCTTCCTTGGCACTTCTTTCTTTTCGTTTTTCTCTTTTATTTCTTCCTATTTCTCTACTTGACTTTTCATACATGACTTTGTATATTTCATTCCATTCCCTCCTGGCCTGATGAGTTTCTGCTGAGAAATCAGTTGCTAGTCTGATGGGCATTCCTTTGTAGGTAACTTTCTGTCTCTCTCTGGCCACTTTTAAGATTCTTACTTTGTCATTGGTGTTTGCCAATTTAATTATAATGTGCTTTGGTATCAGTCTTTTGGGGTTCATTTCGCTTGGGACTCTATGAGCTTTCTGGATTTGTATGGGTTTTTTCTTCTCTATATCAGGAAAGTTTTCTGTCATTATTTCTTCAACTAGGTTTTCTATTTCTTGCTCAGTTTTCACTCTTTCTGGAACCCCAGTTATGCAGATCTTTCATGTTATCCCAAAAGTTCCCTTAGATTCTCCTCTTGCTTTTTAATTTTGTTTTCTAGAAGCCACTGTACTTGGGTATTTCTTCCTACCTTGTCTTCTAGCTCACTGATGCAGTCCTCTGTTTCTTTTAGTCTACTTTTGATGCTTTCAATTGAGTTCTTTACAGCAGCGATGTCATTTTTCATTTTTTCTTGATTCTTCTTCATTTCCTCTTAGTTCTTACTCAGATTGCCAAATTTGTCTTTCATTCTTTTCAGCCACCTTATGACCATTTCTCTAAATTCTTTCTAGGTAAGGTTGTTTGCCTCTGTTTTGTTTACTTCCTTTTCTGGTAATGACTGGTTTTCTTTCATATGAGGGCTGTTTTTTTGTTTTGTTTTGTTTTGTTTATTTGTTTATTTTGTTTTGTTTTGCTTTTTGTCTGCCCACGGTCTTTCTTCTCTGGGTGTCTGGTTATGTAGTTCTCTCTTCATTGATTTAAAAATACAACACAAAATACAACACAACCAAGTACAAAGCACAAAGCACTGAACAGAAATATATTCACGATGTTAATACCCACAAATAAGTTGACCACCAGTAAGAGACAAATTAGGATAAAGTGGAGAAATAAGAAGAAATAAAAGAGGAAAAATGAAAATAAAGAAGTGCCAAAATGAAACTGGAAGAAGGGACCAAAAAGAGGGAGAAAAAAAAGAGAGGTGAAAAAATAAGAAGGAAAAGAAGAAGAAGAAAGAAAAGGGGAACAAATTATATAGATGAGGAGAAAACTCCAATAGAATAGCCACTAATCCCAACAAATGTTGGCAACAAGTACCTGGAGATTAATACAAACTACAAATGACAACTAATATCAAGGGAGATGAGGGAAAACAGAGATAAAAAACAAACAAACAAAAACAAAGTAAACAAAAAGCAAAATAAAACAAGTAGAATAAGCAAAAAAAAATTCACAAAAAAGTATAAAATATTGATATAATCAACATTCAAGCAAACAACAACAATAAGACATAGAGAAAAACAACAATTTTTTGGATGATGAAGACAGAAAAGAGAGAGGTGTGTATGGACTTGGAAAAGAAGATTGAAAATTAGATATATAAGTGGGGTGAAATTTTAACCAGGTTAAAAAAAAAGAATAGGGAAAATCTAAAGTAGGAAAAGGGTAAGAGAAATAAGACAACAAAATGGGAAAAATTAGGAAGAGAGTGTTGGCATAAAGGTAGAGTTGAGAAAGAGTAAAATGATGCTAAAGGAAATATTAAAATAGAATATAGAACACTAATCCCAAAGTAAATAAAGAGAAAATAAAATGACACTTTTTTTTTCAAAAAGGTAAAATAGTAGTAGTAATAATACTGGTTTAAAATAAAAATGTAATAATTAAAAAGATAAAATCAATTGAGGAATAAAGGGAAAAATTAGTTTAATTAAAAGATAAAAAAATAAAAAATAAAAGAATAGAATGTACTGTAGTGAAGGTCATTCACATCCTCTGTTGTTCTGTTTGGCATGCCTGTTTCACAGTCAGGACGGTATTGCAGTTCCCTGCTACTCAGTGTGGTAAGCCAGTCCTGGTTTTTAAGCAGGTGGTATCTTAATGTCTTTATTCTGTTGTGATTACGCAAGAGTCAATTTGTGAATCATCCCCTGGATGGCAATGTTTCGGAATTGAACTCTGAGACTATAGGTCCTCTCTAGCCTGTGCTTAGACCCTGCTTTCCCTGCGGCACTCAATACCGGTTTGTGGGAGTGAGATGCCCCAGAGCTGGTTTTCTGATGGTTATTCTGCGCTCTGATCCCCAGTTTCCAGAAAAACAACTTTCCCCTGCAGTCTCTTAAGATATCCCCAACTGGGTGATCCTATGTATTGGGCTTAGCAATCAGAAGCAAAGATCTGAAGAGGAAAAAGTGCAAGTTTGTACAGTCCCCCTTCCCTCTCCTGTTCAAGCAGCCAGTGCACTTTAATAACTTCCAGGCTGTCCTTCTGCCTCAGATCAAAATGGCTTGCTTTCTAGAGCTCCCCTCTGTTAACAGCTCTGCGGGCCCCCTTCCACATTCAGGGATCATGCCCTGCCCAACATTCACAGATTTCTCTAGGTGCAGCCTTCCCCAGTTCCAGTTCCCACAGTGTGTGCGTCTCTCTGTTCTGCAGGACCAGAGACCTCACCTTATCCCAGGCGAAATCTGACCTTTCCCTGTGGTGTGTGGAGCTCCTCTGAATCTGTGTGTTTGTGTCGATTGGGGAGCGGTGTTCTGGGTCCTGCAGCTGTTTGGTGAGTGCTGCAGCTGTAGCTTTTCAGGCTGCCATAAACATCAATTTTCCCCTTCAAGATGGTGCGGTCTCCTCATTCGCACTGGTGGCTTCGGGAGAAAAAAATCCCGTGGCAGTGGGGCTGCCTGGTCAGAGGAGCCCCGTCCAGCAGTCCCCCACCTTCTCCTGGAGGATAATTGTCCCTTAACTCGCCAACAAACACTCCTAGTGCGACCCTTACTGTTCTCTCTGTCTGCTCAGCCACAAGGCTCTGGACACGTCAGTCTATTCTGTCACCATTTTTTTTTCTCCTAGCTTTTATATTAATCTGTATTTTAACCATGCTTATTGGAAGGTCATTTATTGTTAGAAATGGCAAAGCCAAGTGACTTCTTACAAGACCTTAAGACAGCTGAAGGAGGGTTTCTCATTTCTAGCCCTGGCAGTAGAATTTTAAAGCAGCTGTTTTTATCCTAAGAGTTATTATGAACTTCAAATTGGAAAGTTTTAAAGTCTTTTTTGTGCCCTTGGAAGACTAATATCACTCTAGAAAGCCAGCTAGATCCCTAATGCTGGATTAGTAATGGTTTATTTGTATAAAAAGTAATATCTAATGACAGAGTCTCCCAGACACTTCCCGGAATAACTTCCACTGCTTTGTTAAGTGTCAATGTGTTATCTGCCTCTGAATTGAGGGAAAATGAAGTTTACAAAAAATAAATTAGGGATAGGTTTCAAATTTTTTTCTGAAATATTCTAAAATACATACCATTCTTTGAAATTTCTTATACACAAAAATTCAAATAAAGATCTTGGTGTAAATGAAAATGTCTTAACAGTTCTTAAAAATCAACACTTCTTTACAGATTACCTGAATCAAATGTCCATGGATCTCTTCCCTAATGGACAATATGAAAAAGTGGGCAACTATTGAGTTATGAGTTATACAGAAAATAGTTTTATTAATCCTATATTTCACCATAGCTGGTTTGGCTCAGTGGATAGAGTGTCAGCCTGCAGACTGAAGGGTCCCAGGTTCGATTCCAGTCAAGGGCACATGCCCAGGTTGTGAGCTTGATCTCTAGTAGGGGGCATGCAGGAGGAAGCCCATCAGTGATTCTCTCTCAATGTTTCTATCTCTCTCTTTGTCTCCCTTCTGCTCTGAAATCAATAAAGATATATTTTTTAAAAATGAAAGAAACTCCAATAAAACAATATAATTATGTATTTATTTTAATGTACCTTGGGGGAAAATGTAACTAGTACAATACACCAAAGAATCTTGTGGCTTAAAATGAGACAGTTGTTGTGACTGCAGTAACCCATCTTCTTCAAATAGCACATGGCATTGTGGCCTGGCCTGGCATTAATGTTTCCAGTCTTTAGTAACTGATGCTCTTAACTGCATGAAAGCATTATTAAGGATGGTGGCCTAGATGTCTAATGTAGATCTTCACATAGCGTACTTCCTTTCATGTTACTGAGCTCTTGTACCTATAAGCACATATAATTTTATCAGAAAATGCAACTGATTATCCTTGGTTTTTCCAGACCATATATGCCTGTAATTGACAATCTCAGTGCTAAGTACACCAAAATAAAAAACTAATATTGTTATCAGTGGAAGTGGGGTGTCCACCTATGGAAATGAGTGCTAGAGCAGAGTCCTTACCATATCTCAAGAAAAATAATTTTCAGAGAATTGCACAGAAGGATGAGTAATATCTATTTGCATGGAATTAAGTCCCTTGGTTTCTAAAGTCTCATTTCCCTTAATCCAGACCTGGAAGAGGTACAGTTGAGGATTTAGTAAAGCTAGAAGCAAAGCCAGCATGTTCAAAGTTTCTATTCCATGGCGGAGCTGGGTCTGGTTGATTACAGTTCATCAGTCCATAGTGTGTGCTCCACATGGCCACAAGTCATGTGGGCAAATGCAGTAGCTGGGAGAGTCCTGTAGTCAGGCGTGCCAGAGGCAAGAAAAATAATTCCTTTGTTTAGAAGTTTAAGTATCTTAAATTTCCTACACTTGTAATTACCACACCATTTCTGGCTAATGATCTGTTCCCAGGTGTGACTGACAAGCAAGTACCTTCCATATTTCACCCAGGTTAATTACAACAGTATCAATACTGTTGAAGTAGAACTTCAACTCTGTTTTAAACTATGTGACATTAAACCTACTATCCCCCTTACTATTGACTGCTCAAAAAATTCCATTCTTCTCAAAGAACTTACTTTTAGGTATATATTTTGTAAATCAATCCTATATAATAAATAGATAATATGCAAATGACCATCACACCCTCACACAAGATGGCCACCCCATGTGGTCACAAGATAGCTGCCACAAGATAGATGGTCATCAGGAAAGGGCAATTGTGGGAGATTAGGCCTGCAGGGGAGGACAGTTGAGGTCAACCATGCTGGCAGGGGAGGGCAGTTAGGGGCAACCAAACTGACAGGGAAGGGCAGTTAGGGGCAGCAAGAAAGCAGTTAAGCATTGTTCAAGCCAGCAGGGGAGTGGTTAGGGGGTGATCAGGCTGGCAGGCAGAAGAGGTTAGGGGCAATCAGGCACGCAGGCAGGAAAGTGATTGGGAGCCAGCAGTTTCAGATTGTGAGAGTGATGTCCAAATGCTGGTTTAGGCCCAATCCCACAGAGATTGGGCCTAAACCAGCAGTCAGACATCCTCCAAGGGGTCTCAGATTGGAGAGGGTGTGGGCTGGGCTGAGGGATGAATCGCCCCCCCTTCCCAGTGCATGAATTTCGTGCACCTAGCCTCTAGTTATATTTATAACTTGACATTGTTGTTTTTCTTTTGTCTTGTATTAATGATTATGTGGAATGTTTTTGTTTTCATTTTATTATCTTCTATGTGTGACAATTAAAAGTAGCTTTATCTTGTAGGAATAATATAATAAGGTTTTTTGTTTTTTGTTTTTGTTTTTGTTTTTTGGTTAATCCTCACCCAAGGATATATTTTTCCACTGATTTTTAGAAAGAGTGGAAAATGGGAAGGACAAGAGAGACAAACATCGAGGTGAGAGACACAACAATTGGTTGCCTCTCACATGTGGCCTGACCAGGCCAAAGATCTTGACCAGGAATTGAATCTGTGACCTTTTAATATTCAGGCCAATTCTCTAACCACTTAGCAACACCAGCTGGAGCTATAATGTTGTTGTTTTTAATTAATTTTAAAATTTTTTAATGGAGTGTATTTAAAGAAAAATAGTAGTGCAGATGACAGGAAAATCATGAAGATGGCATGCAAGACACTTTCTGGAAACACTGCCCAATGGAAAAGTCCTTTGCATAGGTGACCACTCTTCCACAGAGAGTAAATAACTCACACTTTTAGCACTGTCAATTTCAAAAGTTAATACTATATAAGTAAGCAACCATAAAAAGAGGTGCAGCTGGGGATTCAGCAGAGTTAAAAGCAGAGCCAGTGTCCAGTTTCAAAGAATATTACTCTTGATGACATAGGTAAAACTAAAAAAAAAAAAATTTTTCTTAAGCGTTTTGTTTTGGGGTGGTATAGAAAAATTCTTATTGGAATGAGTAATTTTTGTATCAACACCAAGATAACAAAAGAATAATTTAGTCCTTTAGGTCATTCCTCCTTTACATAATGTAAAATCTCAAATCACTAATAGGAATCACTAACAGGAAAAAAGACATTATCTCACAACTATCCTCACCAACCAAAGAAGTATTTTGTTGTGCTTCATCTTTTATTGTTTACATTTTTAAAACAGAACTCCCGCCGAAATTGGTTTGGCTCAGTGGATAGAGCGTCGGCCTGCAGACTGAAAGGTCCCAGGTTTGATTCTGGTCAAGGGCATGTATCCTGGTTGCGGGCACATCCCCAATAGGGAACATGCAGGACGCAGCTGATCAATGTCTCTCTCTCATTGATGTTTTTAACTTTCTTCCTTCCTCTCTGTAAAAAATCAATAAAATATATTTTTAAAAAATAATAATAAATAATAAAAAATAAAGCAGAACTCCCCATACAGACATTTGAAGAACTCTATTCTGATAAATATGTTTTCACAAACTCCACTCCCCATTTTAGAGATTTCCTAGGACACACTCCTTAGGGAGAACTGTTCCATGAGTTGGAATTATTATCTACCTTATGAAAAGTAGAAACTGATCTCAATAACAAGACATTATTCATTGCTCCTTAACTGCATACTATAATTACTTCAGACTGTTTCAATTTTCCCAATGATAGTGAAATATACTGTTAGAGCCTGACCAGTGTTGCTCAGTGGTTGAGTGTTGATCTATGAACCAGGAAGTCATGGTTCAATTTTCAGGTTTCAGGCACAATCCCATGTGGGGTGTGCAGGAGGCAGCCAATCAATGATTCTCTCTCAACTTTGATGTTTCTATATCTCTCTCACACTCAATTCCTCTCTGAAATCAATAAAAATACATTTTTAAAAGAAAAAAGAGAAGTATACTGTTAGAAACCATAGTTAACATGCTCATATAAAGAAAAATTGCAAATACAACTAAACTAAGCTATCTCTATTCTTATTTTTGTAACATGAGAAGAGTGAGTTTGTAACACTTTAGTAACTATAGTAACTTTGTAGCTTATAATAGAAAGTGAAATAGCAATAGGAATTTTATAATAAAAACAAAAAAAATTGGTATGAAGGATGCAATCCTACTCTGATTAGCATCCCTAAGCTTGCAAACATGCAGAAAAACAATATTTTATACAAAGTTAAATAACAAGACTAAAAATTGTTCAACTATACTTAGATATTACATCTACAGTAAGTATTGCCAGACACAATGTAAAACAAGCTGTAAAATAAAATCACAAACTATGAAATGTATGAAAGCAACTCTATAAAGTATATATAAAAATTTCAGTGTTCTTACAGAACTTACTTTTTTATGTAGCAGAGTAACCATACAGAATTTCCAATGAACCCAAAACTTAATACCTAAAAAATAAAGGACACTACTAAAAACCATGATTTTATGGCCTACATCATGTTGTCTTTCATAACCATGTTATACTTCTTTTATAGTAATAGAACCTTAATTTTAATTCAGAACCTAGCAGCCAGAATAGGGATTACATTTCTATTGAAGAAAGGTGTACCAACATGAGTTAAGTTCTGAATAATATGGTGTAAAGAAGAATATTGGATGCAACTTTAAAAAAAGAGACAAGCTCTTCCACTTTCCCTTCCTCCTTCCTGCTGGCTGGAGGATAAAAGAAATGGATGGAACTGGAGCACCATCATAGAATGGGAGATAGCCTTGAGAAGGGAGGGAAAGACATAATAAAGAAATCCTATCTAATAAAAGAGTGATATGCAAATTGACCATACATCCACTACACCATCAAGCCACACCCATCAGCCACACCCACCAGCCAATCAGAGCAAGTATGCAAATTAACCCAACCAAGATGGCGGCCACAGAGAGAGCAGGAGGGAGGCTTGGATTGCCCCTGGTGATGGAGAAAGCCAAGCTTTCCACACACCCTGGCTGGCCCAGGCCTTTCCACTTAAGGCAACAGAGTTTCAATGACTGCCTCCACAGAGCATGCAGAAGGCTCGGTTGTGCTCCAGGCTACAAAGTTTCAACTGTGAAAGATAAATAAATCCCAGACACCAGGGCCTCTGCTTGGCTCTCCTGGGGGGCATGGCCAGCCTGAAAACCACCACAGGTCCCTCGTCCAGGCCACCCCATGCCCCAGTGGAACCCCCACCCTGATCTGGGACATGCTTCAGGCTAATCAGCTGGCCCCCACCTGTACAGTAGGACTCTATCCTATCTAATAAAAGAATAATATGCAGATTGACCATCACTGGAACACACAAAATGACTGCCCCCATGTAGTCAAAAGAACCTGCCACCATGTGGACACAAGATGGCCACCACAAGATGACCAGTAGGGGAGGGCAGTTGGCAGGGATCAGGCCTGTAATGAAGAGCAGTTGTGGGTGATCAGGCCAACAGGGGAGGGCAGTTGGGAGGGACCAGGCCTTCAAGAGAGGGCAGTTGGGGGTGATCAAGCCTGCAAGGGCGGGCAGTTAGGGATGACCAGGCCAGCAGAGGAGGGAGGTTGGGGGTGATTGGGCCTGCAGGGAAGGGCAGTTGGGGTGGGGGGAGACCCAGGCCCACAGGGGAGGGCAGTAGAACAGGCTGGCAGGGGAATAATTAGGCATCAATCAGGCTGGCAGGGGAGTGGTTAGGTGGTGATCAGACTGGCAGGCAGAAGCAGTTAGGGGCAATCAGGAAGGCAGGCAAGTTAGCAGTTGGAAGCCAGCAGTCCTGGATTGTGAGAGAGATGACCGACTGTCCATTTAGGCCCAATCCTGAAGTCTGACATCCCTTAAGGGTCCCAGATTGGAAAGGTAGCAGACTGGGCTGAAGGACACCCCCCAGTGCAAATTTTGTGCACTGGGCCTCTAGTAAGATATAAGAGGCCTGAATGTCTAAAACCATGGAGCAAGATCCTGAACCACTTACCGTTAGATTTTAACATGAAAATTAAATAAGTTGAAGCCATTATTAGGGGTTTACTGCCACTTTCAGCTAAGTCTAATCCTAAAACATATCTGTGTGCATTTTCAACCACACATAAAATTTGTTCTTTCTAACAACCCTAAATTATTTCAGTTTCACTTTTTGAATCATTTTAGAAAACATTTAGTGTGAATTGTTGAATTGTTTAAAGTGTTAACTGCTATGAATGAGTTGTATTAAACATAAGTAATGCAAAGAGTTCAGCATTTAATCATGTAACACAAATGTTATCAAAGTTTTTTTAAATTTTCGAATTTCACTGATGAGTGAAATGGAAGTTGCCAAAATATTAAATAATTTGTTCAAGTTCACATTCAACATTCAACAAATATTAATCTTATATAATAAAGATGGAATATGCTAATTGACCCTCATGCCATTGCACAGATGGTGGTGCCCACAGCCAATAAGGAGGGAATATGCTAATTGACTTCCACACCCTCAAAAATGGCAGCTCCCACAACCACAAGATGGCAGTGCCCAGTCCCCTCAGCCCCACTGGGGTGGCAGTTAAGAAGCAAGGCCAGGCCTGGGCGCTGACAGATCCGACTGCTTCACATGCCTGCCTCCGGAGTCCCCCAGTCTCCTCAGCCCCCAGCTGCCCAGGGCCAGCCCAAGGTGCAGGCAAGCCTTGGATGGCAGCTGCCCAGCTGCACAGGGCCACCCAAGGCTAAGGTAACCAGGGTCAGCCAAGGCTTGTGCTGCTGGCAGTGCAGCAGCACAGGTGTGAAAAGATCTGCAAGATGCTTAGTTAAGAAAAAAAAAGCAAGAAGTCACCTTCCCGTGATCACCAGGTCGCCTACCACTCCTGAGGCTCCCAGACTGGGAGAGGGGACAAGCCGGGCTGAGAGACACCCCCCTTCTCCAGTGCATGAATTTTCATGTACCAGGCCTCTAGATAAATTATAAACTTGAAGTGAAGCTTAGATTCTAGTAGGGAATATTGACCAAAAAATAAATAAACAGATAGATATAAATGAAGACACATGGAAGGCAACAAGGAGCTGAGATAGGGCCTAGAAAGCAGAAGGAGATTAATGTCAATTCAGCTTCTATCAGTGTCAATAAAGGCTGGGGCCTAAAGGATAAGATGGAGCCAGCCAAGCAAAGGTTGCAGGAAAAGTCATCCCAAGCAGAAGGTTTGAATACCCTCACATGGACTGCACTTTACATTTGTGGAAGTGCCCCTTCCACATTCCTGTAGCATACCCTACTATGTGATGCTTGCACTCTGCTCTAGGTACCATAAAAAGATTTTTAACTGCATGATTGCTTGCTCTCCCAACAGAGCAAATCAGTGGAAGCACTTGCATTGAGATTTGAATCTGTAACATCCATGTTACTGTGTGGGGAATGGATCAGGAAGAAGGCACCAAGGTTTACCATAAATCCTAATAGTCATTATGAGACATTTGAAGATAGCCAATCTGAAATGAAAGGTCAGAACCAGTTATGATAGCCTGAGCATCAGAGAAACCCACCAGGAACTGACCTAGAACATTCTCCAAAATTATCTCACCTGCCACAGCTTTCCCTCAGTCCTATTAACATTTTCCTCTGGCTCCATGTCTAGAGCAAAAAGAAGAAAAAAAAAGTGAAAACGGTACAGAAAATTAATGAGTGAAAAATAGCAGTTCTTGGCTATTTTCTGACCTACCAATACCTCTTCTCAGATAAATTCATGTTTATTAGTTTATACTTTTAGTTCCTTTGGTGGTTACCACTATATAGCTATATGATAAATTGTGCCTTAAACAGTGTCTATTACTTCTTGCTTTTTTTTCTTTACTTAACTAGGCATCTTGCAGATCTTTCCACTAACAATATAAAGAGTCTCTTCATTGCTTTTTAAATCTGCAATGATTTTCTTCTAGATAGCCACATCACTTATTCCATCCCTGTCTTCAATTCTTTATTCAATTTACCATAAAGTCCAGTGGACCAACCAACAATCCTAATATATAAAACTCTGGGTAATAACGACCAGTAACGACAGGATACTGACCAACCAGAAGTCAGTGTTGGCCCCACCCCCAAGCAAGCAGTAAGGGGCAATCAGGCAGGCAGGCAGAGTGGTTAGGGGTGATCAGGTAAGCATACCAGAAGTTAGGCATGATCAGGCAGGCAGGCAGAGTAGTTATGGGTGATTAGTTAGGTAGACTAGAAATTAAGGGTGATCAGGTAGGCAGGTAAGTGGTTAGGGGAGATCAGGTAGTCAGATGGCCCCTCACTTGGCTGGTCCCACTCCCAAGCAAGTGGTTAGGGGCAATCAGGCAGGCAGACAGAGTGATTAGGGTTGATCAGATAGGCAGACCAGTGGTTAGGGGAGATCAGGTAGGCAGACAGTCCTTCGCTTGGCTGACCCTGCTCCCAAATAAGTAGTTAGGGGCAATCAGGCAGGCAGGCAGAGTTGTTAGGAGTGATCAGGTAGGCAGGCAAGCAGTTAGGGGCAATCAGGTAGGCAGACACTCCTTCACAGGGCTGGCCCTTTCTCCAGCAAAGAAAGAGGGAGGCCCAGGCCAGCCAAGCCATTGCACCCCAGCCTGTCACATACAGAGGGAGGCCATTGGTGGCAGGGAAGGAGGGACAATGCTGCACAAATGGCAAGCAGTGGCAGTGGTGGGGGTGGGGCCAGCTTCCTGCAGCCTGGGTAAGGAAAGCCCCAATAGGCCCTGATCTCAGGCTAGGCCTAGGGACCCTACCCAAGGGGTCCTGGATTGTGAGATGGTGCAGGCCAGGCTGAGGAACACCTCCCTACTGAATGCACAAAATTTTGTGCACAGGGCTTCTAGTTTATAATAAAAGGAAGTGGTACATTTAAGATCCAGCTGATCCATAGGTCACAAGTAAGCTGCATAAACAAGTGTCCCAGATCTGCATGTCACCTACCACTGTTGCTCTAATGCCTTCCTCTTACCTCATGGTGAGGTTATCTATGACCAGCTAATGGAGGATGAAAATTCCCAAGCTCCAGTCACAGGTAGGTCAGCTCAGTATGTGAGCACAAGCAGACATGGTTGTGCAGACCAGTCAGGGGAAATTCTCTCAATGGGAATAACACCCAATTGCCTATTTTTAACCGGAGAGGAAGGGGGCCTGAGGTAAGTATATACATAAACTCATAGACTTAGAGTGAGCAACAGTGGAAGACTAAGGATGAGGAGGTCTAGGGAAGAAGAACATTGATGGCCCAATGGGAGTGAGCACAAATGTGAGGATCTTTTACCACACCTCTAAGAAGGCAGCAAACAATCGAGTAGACAGAATGACTCAGCATATGGTTGTCAGCCAGCCTCTGTCTTCAGCTATCTTCGCATGTTCTCAGAAGCAGACCTGGAGGCTATTCTTGTGTCTACGGGTTGGGCTCCCTCTCACCAAGGCTGATCCAACTACTGCTTCTGTGAAATATCAACCATAGATATCAACACTGAGACCTTAAGATGGCACCATCCTTCTCACCAAGGAGCTACTTGGTAGCAAACTGATTACATCAGAACCCTCGCACACTGGAAAGGGCAATGTTTCATATATACTGGAGAAAATACATATCCCAGCTAAGGGTTTGCCTTTACTACCCACAGTGCCCCAGCCAGTACCACTATCCAAAGACTTACAAAGTGCCTAATATACTGACATGGGATCCAAATATCATAGATACCTTCACCTCAGACTAAGGGATGTACTTTACTACAAAAGAACTGAGGTGTTATAGTCAAATAACCACAGGCATTAGAGACCTTATCATGTATCACACATTCCAATACTTACAACCTGACAGTGATGAAAGAGCCTTTTGAAAGCATAACTTACGTTCCAGTTTTGAGATGACACCTTGGAGATACACAGCATACATCTTACATCAAAAGCCAGTACATGATGTTGTGCCTCAATAGCCTGAATACTTAGGTTAAGGAACTCAATCATAGAATCAGAGATTCTGTTCAGAAACATTCCTAGGGACCGGTTGGGGAATGTTTGCTTCTCTCCCCTACACTTTAGGCTTTATGAGTCAAGTGGTCCTGATTTCCAGAGAGGAAACCCTTCCACCAGGGGGAAAAGTCAGAATTTCACTAAACAGAAAGTTCCAGATGCTGCCTGGTCATTTTATCTCCTAATGCAATATACAACTAGCAAAGAAAATAGTTTCTATGGGTACAGAGAAACTGCAATGATCATCAGGAGGCATGGTTGCTGCAGCAACATATGGGGGCTTGAAAAAATGGGTTGGGCATTAAAGTGCTCCCCATGCCCAATTGTAACTAAATGGACAGGTTGCAGCAACCATGAACTGATAAAGACATTGAGCAAAAGCCTCAGACTTCTCAGAGACAGGGTTTTATTTAATTCACGAAGCAAGCCACTTAGACTAGTAGAAGGTAAGAGGAGTCTTAGAAGGTGGGAGGAGAAAAAAATGATGAGTATCAGCTATGACATTGAGATAAACCACAGCAGTGAGGGGCTATAGTTTATCCCGCTAAGCTTCCTCCTATAAGTTGTCCCATAACTAGTGACCAATAAGAATCCTGAAATAAATTTAATGTGAGAAGCAAAATTATCTGAGCAGCACAAGAAGTGTATTTCAGTGGATGCTATTGGTGCTCCATCCTAAGACCCTTCACAAGCCAGCACAACATCCCTAGTTATGGTCATTGAATAATGACAATTCTGCCTCCCTCTAGGAGCATTGCCCTCTGTTAAATAGGGGTTGTCTTGTCCTGGAAGCCCCACCCACCACAACCAGAAGGAAGATTGTGGCCAGTGACTGACCAGAATGTGCTTCAGGATGAGATCATCTCTTTGGCATAATTTATACTCCAGGGCTTCCTTGTAAGTTGGCATGAGTTGGTCTATATACTTGTTTTTCTTTTTCCACCGCTTTATCCTACTTATCTTCCTCTTTCTATAGAGAGTACCTTCCCCCAAAATAAACCATTTGATTTACCAAGGCTCCATCTCAAGTCCTACTTTAAGGGAACATTATCTAAAACTCTGATCCTTGAAGGCAGGCCATGTCACCCCCTTTTACCACACAAAGATTACAGACCAAAACCCTTCTCATTCTACCTATAAAATAAGCAATCAGCCAAATAACATCATCTACTCACCTAAGAACCTCATAGGGGAATTTTAATGGGATTAAAACAAAATTAAAACCTTTGACTATATAGGATACTACTTTCATTTTACCAAGTGAGCACATCATATTTAATCTGCTCTTAAATATTAATCATTATTTTAAAGCTATCATAATTTCCTTCCTTTATCAACCCTAAATGTCTTATACAGCAATTTTGTTATAGGTTTAAAATATAGGCAATAGCCTCAGTTTCACATCTTAAATAATTTACTCCAAAATGGTGGAAGCTACTCTGACACTCTCCCTGGAACAAACTGAAAATACAACTAAAATACTGAAAAATCAACTAAAGACTAGCTGGAGATAATCCTTAAAAGCAAGGATAGAAAGTGGAGAACACATAGAATGACAGCAAGTGTGAAGGCACAAAAGATCTGACTGAGCTCCCAGAGATACCAACTGAAGGTCTGGAAAGATATCTCAGCTGCAGGAAGTTCCCACTGAGAACTGTGGGATCTAAACTCCAAGCTGGGCTCCCCAACCCAGAGCACCAGAACTGAGAAAGGTGCCAACATAACATCTGGCTGTGAAAAGCAACAGGGTTTCTGTCTGTCAGTGACAGACAGCTGGAAATTCAGGCTCCCTTTTAAAGGAACAATACACAAAATTATGTGTTCAGCCACTCACCTTGGGCTCCACTAGAGGGAAGGCAGAGTGGATATGAGCTGTGTGAATAGAAACCAGGATTGGGAGCTCTGGGGTTGGAGCTTGGATGGCAGCCATCCTGATTTCCTGTGCTGAGTCATTCCCTCATAATGCAGAGGAGATCTTTCTTCTATAGGCATTTGCTATCCAGGTGGTTTTTTCCTGGGAGTAAGGCAGTTACTCCACCCTTTGGAAAGACCTCTTACCCCACCCTCTGGGTGATAACCTGAGGCTAACCAAGTCTGAGTGTCAATGAGACTGCAAGCAGAGACAGGTCTCAGGAGGCTTTAAGTTTTAGCCTAATTTAATCCCAGGCTCAGAGTTAGGAAAAGAAGATCCTAATGCACATCTTGGTCCTTTTCAAAGACACCCAACCTGAGTAAAAGGAGCCACAAGCTGTGGGTTGTTGATAGCTCCAAACAGGATACTCAGGGCCAGTCAGAAACAACATTTGGCATTGTCCTTCACTAGACATTGGGAATCATAGCAGACCTACTTAATACATAGACACAAACCCAAACAGGGAACCAAATGGAGAGACAAAAAAAAGCAAGCCCCAAATGAAATAACAAAAGAATTCTCCAGAGGAAGAGCTAAATAAAATGGAGATAAGAAATTTATGAGCCATAGAGTTCTGAATAATGATAACAAACATGCTCAATAGCATAAAAAAAGATAAAGTAACTCTGAAAAACGGCATAGCACTAGTAAAGAACAGAGTTGAAGGAATACAAAGCAGATTAAAGGAAGCTGAGGATCCTATAGTGAATCAGAAGACAGAGTAGAAAAGTCACTCAACCAGAGAACCAAAAAAAAATTTAAAAATAGGAGGACAGCTAAAGGGAGTTGTAGGACACCATGAAATGCAACAATATTTGCATAATCAGAGACAGAAAGGGAAGAAAGTGAGCAAGGGATAGAGAACCTGTTTGAAAAAATAATGGAAGAAAACTTTCCTAACCTGGTAAAGAAAAAAGTCATAAAAGCCCAGGTGGCACAGAAAGTCCCAAGCAAGAAGAATCCAAACAGGCCTACGCCCAGACACATCATAATTAAAATACCAAAAATTAAAGACAAAGAGAGAATGTAAAAGGCAGCAAGAGAAAAGAAAACTGTTTCCTACAAAGAAATTCCCATAAGGCTGACAACTGATTTCTTATCAGAAACTCTATAGGCCAGAAGGGAATGGCATGAAAGAAAGAAGAAAGAAAGAAAGAAAGAAAGAAAGAAAGAAAGAAAGAAAGAAAGAAAGAAAGAAAGAAAGAAAGAAAGAAAGAAAGAAAAGGAAAGAAAAGTTAATAATAAACTATTTAAACCTATAATTTAAAGAACTGTAAAGAGAACAACAAGAAAATCTCAAAGTAGAAGGGAGGAAATAATAAAGATTGGGAAAGGAATAAATGGCATGGAAGCTAAAAAAAATCAATGAAACTAAGAGCTGGTTCTCTTTGAAAAGATAAGCAAAATTGTTGAACTATTCGCCAGACTCATCAAGAAACCAAGAGAAAGAACCAAAATAAACAAAATCAGAAATCAAAGAGGTGAAGTAACACCTGACACCACAGAAATACAAAGGACTGCAAGAAAATGCTATGAACAACATGCTGGACAATGTGGATAAAATGGAAAAAGTCCTAAAAAAAAATACTATCTTCCAAAACTGAATCAGAATAAATCACAAAACCAGAATAGGCCAATAACAACTGATGAAATGGAAGCAGTAATAAAAATTAAAATAAACTCCCAGCAAACAAAAGTCCAGGTCCAGAGGACTTCCATGGGGAATTTAATCAAACCTTCCAAGAACAACTAAAACCAGTCCTCCTCAAACTATTCCAAAAAATCTAAGAGGAAGGAAAACTTCCAATCTCTTTTTTTAATACTGATCATATTTACCACTTATTTTATTTTTTTATTGTCTAAAGTTTTACATGTGTCTTTTTTTCCCCCCAATTAATCCCCCACCCAGCCATTTCCACCCAGGCAATCCCCTATAGTCCCAGTGTCTGTGTCTATTGGTTATGCAAGTTCTTTTTATGAGGCCACTATTATTCTAATTCCAAAACCAGATAAACACACTACAAAGAAAGAGAATTACAGGCCAATATCCCTCAAAAACGTAGATGTTAAAATCTTCAACAAAATATTAGCAAATCAGATCCAGCAATATAGTAAAAAGATCATACACCATGTCCAAGTGGGACTTATTCCAGGGATGCAAGGCTGGTACAGTATGTAAAAATCAATAACATGATACATATAAAATTTGAAAGATAAAAAAAATCACATGATCATGTCAATAGATACAGAAAAAGCATTCAACAAAATCCAACACTCTTTTTAAATAAAAACTATCAGCAAAGTGGAAATAGATGGATAATTTCTCAACATAATAAAGGCCATATATGACAAACCTACAGCCAACATCATACTCAATGGGTGAAAACTAAAACCATTTCCCCTAAAAACAGGAATAAGACAGGGATGTCTGCTTTCATCATTCTTAGTCAACATAGTACTGAAAGTCCTAGCCATAGTGATCAAAGAAGAAGAAAATATAAAAGGTATTCAAATTGGAAAGGAGGAAGTAAAACTCATTATTTATATATGACATTGTATTGTACATAGAAAACCCTAAAGACTCCACCAAAAAACTACTAGATTTAATAAATGAATTCAGTAATGTAATAGGATACAAAATTAATTTAATTCCCGGAAATCCATGGCATATTATGATGGACATTTTATACATCAATAATAAATTATCAGAAAGAGAAACTAAAAAATAATAATAATAATCCCATTTTCCATAACAAAAAAAAATAAGATACTTGGGAATAAATTTAAGGAGATAAAAGACTTGTATTCAGAAAAACTACAAGATATTGAAAAAAGAGATAGAGGAAGATATAAATAAGTGAAAGAATATAAACATGTTTATGGATTGATATAATTAATATCATTAAAATCCCCACATTACCCAAAACAATCTACCAATTCAATGCAATCCCTAATAAAACATGAACATCATATTTTATCAATTTAGAACAAATATTCCAAAAATTTATATGAAACCAAAAAAGACCCCGAATAGCTACAGCAATCTTGAGAAAGAATAATAAAGTTGGAAGGCTCACAATACCAAATACCAAGTTATACTACAGAGCCACTGTAATCAAAACAACCTGTTACTGGCACAAGAGCAGGCATATAGATCAATGAAAGAGAACAGAGACCCCAGGACTCAACTCAAGCCATCATCCTCAATTCAATATATGGTGTTGGGAAAATTGGACAGATACATGCAAAAAAAATTAAACTGTCACCAACTTATACCATCCATAAGAATAAACTCAAAATGGATAAAATTATTAAATGTAAGTTTTGAACCCATAAAAAACCTAGAAGAAATCATAGACAGCAAAATCTTAGGACAATGGGGAGAAAATGAGACATATGTAATACTTTCAATAATAAAGAATTTAAATTTTATAAATAAAATTTTAAAAAAGAAAATTACTATAATGAGAATGCAATCAATATTACTATTCCTGTTCTTATAGCTGGTCTTGTATTCAGTTTGGATTTTGGTCCTTTACTTTTTCTTCTCTTCACTTTCTTCATTAAACGTTAGCTTTTTTGTCTGATTGTTTATCTAACAAATTTCCTTAATTGTCATCAAAGTTGTATCTACTACTCCAAAAGTGATAATAGTGACTCTCAGTTAAATATTCAAATTTAAATAAGCACAGTAATTTTTTCCTCCTTTTACATGAACTTTGAGAGTAATTGCCATGTGACCCCAGTCAGTATTCACTAAGACAAGGGTCTCAGAATCACTTAATAAAATCATTTATGAATCTTTATAAAATAAACATATGCATGGGACACTACCCTTTGGATTCTGAATCAAGACAAAATATTCTGAATATTTAGGTATCCAGACATAAAGGAAATGATGCCAGATGGAATCCGCAGGTTAGAATTAGAATTAGAATTTTTGGTGTTTATCAAATACCAAGCACTGTGCTAAGTATTTATTTAGGATTTGATGATCACCTCTAATTAACAACCACTTCCTTCACCAACCATAAGCCTTAAATTAATTACCTTTGTAATAAAGATTATTAGCTTTGACATCCATGATCAAGCTTAGGAGTCCATCAATCTCACCCTTTTGTAAGTGAAACTGTGTGTGTGTTGCGGGAGGGGGGCGCGTATTTTCCTGGGAAGAGGATCCATCATAACTTTCATCATTTCTTCAAAAAGGTCTCTGGCACAAAAATAGGTGAAAAAAGAACAGAAGGACACTTTAAAATAAAATCCTCCTAGCATTGTATATTCACTCAACAATATTCATTCACATTTATTCATTCATTCACAAATATTTGAGCACCTTCTATAGGATAAATACACTTTCAAAGTTTGAGACTATAAAATAATAAAACCAAGTACTTGTCCTCATAGGATAGAATAATAAGGAATCTATACAAATAAATGGGTAATATGATAATTAGACTGGGAGACCTTCCAGATATCCTTCTGGACAAAGCTATGGTGGTGGGCTGAGACAGAGGTGGTTAGGAGTGAGCAGGCCAGCCGTGAGGGGGGGAAGTTGGGGGTAATCAGGCCAGGAAGGGGGCAGTTGGAGGTGAGAAGACTGGCAGGGGAGGGCAGTTGGGGGCAAACAGGCCAGTGTTGGGGGGAATTTGGGAGCAAGCAGGCTGGCAGGGGGACAGTAGGGTGAACAGACTAGAAGGAGGGGCAGTTGAAGGCGATCAGGTCAGTAGGCAGAGTGGTTAGGAGTGATCAGGGAGGCAGGCAGGTGAGCAGTTAGGAACCAGTGGTCCCTGATTTTGAGATGGATGTCTGACTGCAGGCATCCCTCAAGGGGTCCCAGATTTGAGAGAGTGCAGGCCAGGCTAAGGGACACCCTCCACCATGCATTAATTTCATGCACCGGGCCACTAGTAAATATATATAATAGAGAAATAATATGCAAATTAGCTTGGGGCTATAACATCACAACTGAATAGCATGAACCTAAGACTGCATGGCACCTGGCTGGGGTGAGGGACCTCAGGCCATGCCCCTGCCTCACGGGGCTGGACTGGAACCCCAGGCAGTGCCCCTAGCCCCAGCACCAGACTGGGAGTTCTCAGACTATGGCCCCCACTGAGCAGGGCTTGACAGGGGACCTCAGGCTGTGGCCCCCACCTGGCAAGGCTTGAGGGGGGACCTCAGGCCATGGTCCCTGCCCTGCTGGGCTTAATGAGGGACCTCAGGCTGCACCCCCTGTCCTGGCAACAGACCAGAGACCACAGGCCACACCCTCTGCCCAACGGGGTTTGACAGGGGACCTGAGACTGCACTCTCCTCCCTGGCTCCAGGCTAGGGGACCTGAGGCTGGGCCCTCCCCCTCGGCGTCAGCCTGAAGGACCTGAGGCTGTGCCCCTGTTTCGAGGGGCTTGACAGGAGTAGGGCCAGCCAGTTCTGGGTCTCATCCAATGGAGGTGGGGCTGGCAAGGTCTGGGTTTCCTGTGTTTTTTAAGTGCATGCGGGTGGTAGACAGGGATTTGACTCTGACAGAAGGGAGATTTCTATATAGATTTTATTAACTTTCTTTCATTTCTGACACTTCTATTATAAAGAAGGGCGAATAGCAATATTAAAATATTTCCCTTTTAATGTGCACAAATTTTGTGCACTGGGCCACTAGTAAATATATAATTATATAGAATGTCAATAATTCTTTGATTCAGAACATAACTGCTTAAATTTCAAGTACAAATTGCATAATCAACTCGATGGCAATTGAGACTCAACCACAAAGCTAAATTTCAAATCCAGATTATTTCCATTTCTTGCTATTTTCAAATGCAACATATTTTATAATAACAAAATTCTTACCTATTATTACTGCTCACAAGTAATTAATAAATAAATGCTATTTTTATTTTTATAAAATGTTATATAAAACATTATGTTTGGTTACTCAAAAGTATTTCCAAAAAGGTCCAAATAGTCATGTTGTAATTCTGTGAATTCACAGGCAAATATGGAAACTAACAGGCATTAAACATTGTGCTATTGTTGTCATACATTTCAGTTAACATATGTCACAATTCCCAGAATACATACTTCTGCTTTGCTTTAGTCAATTATCTTTTAAAAAGAAGTAAATAATATTTTGAAATGACTTTTCTTTCTAATCACATAGTTTACAATTTCTTATGCCCTTTATTTCTTTATGTTGATTCAGATTTCCATCTGGCATCATTTCCCTTCTGTCTGAAGAACTTCCCTTAAAAATGCCTTTTAGTACAGGTCTGCTGGTAATTAATTCTTTCTTTCAGCTTTTGAATGTCTTAAAACCCTATATTTCATTTTCAAAAGGTTTTGTTATTATGGAATAGTAATTTGACTTGGTTTTGTTTTACTGTGTTTTTTTTCATTTTTGTTTTGTTTTGTTTTGTTGTTTGTTGTTGTTGTTTACCTATCCACAGTTTAAAGATGCTATATTGGCTTCTGGCTTATACTGATTCCTACAAGAAGGCTGCTTGCGTTCTTATCTTCAATCCCTTTTATGAATAGCAGTTTCTTTTCCTCTGACTGGTTTCAAAACATCTGTTTTCATATGTATTTGTGTAGTCTTCTTTGTACACTGTGTTTTAAATTTGTTGAGCCTCTTAGACCTGTAAATATATAGTTTTCATAAATTTGAAAATTTTGTCATTATTTTATAACTTTTATTGATTTTTTATTGAATTTTTTCCCACTTATTTATGCATTCCTTCATTGCTTCTTATGTGCCCTGACCAGGGACTGAACCCACAACCTTGGTGCATCAGGACAATGCTCTAACCAACTGATCTACTTGGCCAGGTCTCAGTCATTATTTCTTGAAATATTTTTCTGTCTCTGTTTTGCAGGGACTTCAATTATATATATATAGAATAGGCAAAAGTTGATTTATAGTTATGAGTACATTAAACAGAGTTTATTCTTGTATTATTATTTATTAACTAGAGGCCCAGTACATGGGTTTATGCACTGGTGGGGTCCCTCCGCCTGGCCTGTGGGGATCAGCCAAAACCAGCAGTCCAACAACCCCCGAGGGATGTAGTAGTGCTCCAAGAGGCAGGTGGCCAGGGAGGAGCCCAAGCTAGAGCAAGGTGCCATACCGTTCCTGCTTATCCCGGCCCTGCTGCGCCCACTGCCATTTACTAGGCTCGCTGCCACCTCGCTATGCTCTCTGCACAGCCATCTTTGGGCGGTACCAGTGTGCCCATGACTAACAAGTGGCCACAGTCTCACACCCAGTCAGACCCGATGCCGGTCCTGATCCTGATCCTGGTCTGGATGAGGGAGAGGCATGCAGGGGGAATGTCCACAGAAGAGGCTGGCGCTGCCACAGTGGTGCTCGCCAGCCATGAGCCCAGCATCTGGTACCTGTTGGTCAGCTGAGCGGCACTCCTGCTGTGGGAGCACACTGACCACAAGGGAGTAGCTCCTGCGTTGAGCATGTCTTCTGGTAGTCAGTGTGCATTATAGCTACCAGTCAGTAGGTCATGCAGTCAAATGGTCATTTAGGCTTTTATATATAGATTGATAGATTATTGTGTTATTTTCTATACAAACAGCTATAAACCTACCTTACCCACCCTGTACTGGTATATTTGGCCAATTGGTGTGTCACCTGGTTCATTCCTGTTCTGTTTTGTTGTGGTGGGGAGGGTAAACTTTTTTATCTACCCTGTTTCCCCCAAAATAAGACAGTGTCTTATATTAATTTTTGCTCCCAAAGATGTGCTAGGTCTATTTTCAAGGGATATCTTATTTTTCCATGAAGAAGAATATGGTACACATTTATTGTTGAACAAAAAAAAAAGGAAATTTATTACCTGTATACGGTAAGGTACCGGTAGTTGTCATCACAAACCAGTTCACTGATTGGCCACAGCGCAGCCAGAGCTGTTCAGGTAGTGCGAGGTCTCTTTAAATCAGGAGTCAGACACCTTCCAGTAGCTTCAGAGGCCTTATATTCCAGGGAGGCCTTATGTTCAAGGAGGCATTATTATCGGGGAGGTCTTATTTTTTGGGGGGAATGCCTTATATTATAGCAAGAAGCAAAACTGGAAGTAGGTCTTATTTTCGGGGGATGTCTTACTGTATTTCATTTTGGATAGCTTCATTGCTATGTATTCAGGTGCACTAAACTTGTCTTCCATGGCGTTTATTCTGTTGTAAATCCTGTCAGGTTTTCATCTTTATAAGTTTAGTTTAGGTCTCTATAATATATTAAATATCTCTATTTAATATGCTCAATCTTACTACTAACTTTTTGGATATGAAACACACTTACAATAACTGATATAATGTAAGTGTCTTCTATTCTACCAGTTTGGGTTTGATTTTAGTTGTTTTAGTGGAATGATTACATCCAGTTCCTGTAACCCTGTCTTTGTCAAAAGCAAAAGTCTCTTTAATCTAACTATAATTCAAAATTCTTTTAATTAAAATGTGTGATAAATGTATTCAGAAGAGAACTTTTGAAGACAGGTTCAGCATAAAAGGAACACCTTTAGAATATAAAACAGGAGGAAAACAAAAACTTAAGATATGGGCTTGAGAATATTCACTGATTCAAATAATCTGTAAAAGGCACTTACTGATATTATCAATCTCATTCCTTTATTTATTGATTTATATGAGAGTACACAAGTCTTCATTTTACAACAATTTGTTATGACACTAATTATATTATATGCACTTTTCTGTTATAGTTTATAATTTTTATTTTTTTAAAGACATAAAATTATATTTTCAAGGAACTTATAATGACAAAATAAAACTATGTACACAAATAAGTAAAACCATTGAAATACAGTAGGTTCTCAAATGCCTTTGTTTCATTCAATGTCATTTTGTTATAACATTGATGTGGGTGATGAATCAATTCCCAGCCATGGCCACTATATGTATGGAGTTTAGATGGTCTTCCATAGTTGTGTGGGTTTTCTCCAGTTTCCTCATATCAGGTAAATTAACATGTCTTCATTGTCCCAGGCTGAGTGAGTGGCCCTGTGATGGAAACTCATACCGACTATGGTGGATCTTGCACCTGAGCTGCCATGAAAAGCTTTGGCTACACTTGACAATGAACTGGAATAAGTGAGTTAGAAAATAATTATCCTATTTTTCTTAATCTTTCTTATGTTTATGGATAGCTCACATATATTTTAATGTCTAATATAAGAAGTGTTTGGGGTCTTTGTTTAGAAGCTTGATGATGTCTTTCTAACCAAAAATATGCCATAGGAACTCAACTCATGTTTATATGCCTGGGCTGTGGGCTCAATCTCTGATGTGGGGTATTCAGGAGACAGCTGATCAATGATTTTCTCTCTTCAGTAATGTTTCTATCTCTCTCTCCCTCTCCTTTCTTCGCTGAAATCAGTTAAACTATATATTTAAAAATTTGAATGGCCAATTAATACAACAATTCCACCTCTCGGAACATATCCTAAAAACCCAGAATTAGAAAGAATGTTTGCACCCCCTTGATCATAGCAGAATTATTTACAATATCTAAGATTTGGGAACAGTTGAAATGCCCTCAGTAGATGAGTGGATAAAAAAGCTGTGGGACATTTGCACAGTGGATACTAAGCAGAAGTAAAAAAGAGAGATCCCTTACCCTTTGGGACAGCATGGATAAACTTGGAGACTACTATGCTAAGTGAAATAAGCCAATCTGAGAAAAACAAATATCACATGATCTCACTTACTTGTGGAATCTAATGAACAAAATGAACTGACCAACAAAATAATACCCAAAGATGGAAGCATGGAACAAATTGACATACCTCAATGTGGGGGTGGGAGGACAAGGAGAGATAAACCAAAAACAATGTATATACTTACTAGAGATCCAGTGCACGAATTCATGCACCTTGAAAGAAACTGTGGGCTGTGAGACTGTGGTGGGCACAGGGGAGGGTCTCAGCCCATCCTCCACACCCACTGCTGTCCTTCATCCCCGGTCTTCTGGCAGCTCCTCTTCTGCTGTCACCACTCCCACGTGCTGATGGTGCTAGTCCTGCTTGCAAACACTGATGGTGTGGAGTGACTGGGGCTGGCACCAGCAGTGGATGCAAGCAGCAGCCACTGCCCTAATCACCCCTCAGGAGCAGGATGAGGTGGAGAAGCCCTAAGGGATGATTGGGGCCAGCAGCCACCATTTGCACTGCTGATGGTGCCGAGCAATTGGGACCTGCACCAGGCACCAGCAGTGGGTGCAAGCAGTGGTTCTGGGGCCAGCTACAGGTGCAAGCAGGGCCAGCACTGGAATGAGTACAAGTGGTGGCTCCAGAGCCAGTAGCGGATGTGAGCGGGCCATTGCCAGCACTAGGTGCAAGAGGCAACTGCTGGCCCCGATCACCCCTCAGGAGCAGGGGGAGGTGGAGAACCCCTGCTGGCAATTGGAGCCAGCAACTGCTGCTCACACTCATTGATGGTGCCAAGTGATTGGGGCCAGCGCTGGGCACTAGCAGAGGTGCAAGTGGGGCTGGCATCAGCAGCAAGTGTGAGCACTGGGCTGGACCACAGCATGCAGGAGCAAAGAATTTTCAATAAACACCAAAGGCTCTCTCTGATGACAGCAACCAGCACCCTGCTTTGGTCTGGCACACCTGCTTAACTGCTCCACCATCCTGCCACGGCCAGCACCCACCATGTTTTGTGCTCTGCCACCTGTTGCCAATGCCTGCCATGTTCCAAGCATGTCCCCTGGTGGTCAGCACACATCAGCGCGAGTGGTTGTTTGGTTGCTCAGTTGTTTGGTTGTTCAGTTGTTCAGTTGTTCTGCTGTTTAGTCTATTTTGCATATTAGCCTTTTATTATATAGAACTAGTGGCCTGGTGCATAAAATTAGTGCATCGGGGGTGTCCCTCAGCCCAGCCTGCACCCTCTCCAATCTGGTACCCCTTGAGGGATGTCTGACTACTACAGGGCTCAGGTCTAAACTGGCCATCAAACTCCCTCTCACAATCTGGACCACTGGCTCCTAACCACTCACCTGCCTGCCTGCCTGATTGCCCCTAATCGCTTCTGCCTGCCAACCTGATCACTCCCAACAGCTCCCCTGCTGGCCTGATTGCCCACAACTGCCATCCCCTGCTGACCCCATTGCCCCCAACTGTCCTCCGCTGCTGGCCTAATCACCCCAATTGTCCTTCCCTGCTGGCCTTATCACCCACAACTGCCCTTCCCTTCCATGACCCGCCTCCTCCACTGGAACCGGCCTCCTCCATGCTGTGCGGAGCAATGGGATCCCCAGGTCTCACTGCATGGAGCGGCTGCCAGGCCCCACCTTCACTGTGTGTGCAGGCATCTTGTGGCGGCAATCTTGTGGTAATCATCTTGTGATGATGTCATGCGCAAGGGCACAAGGGCCACCTAGGCTTTTATTAGTATAGGTATGCATAGCCCATGGACACGGGCAATAGGGTCCTGAAGACCTGGGGAGGGTGGGAGGGACTGGACAGAGAGAGGTAAAGAGGGGAAATGGGAGACATCTGTAATACTGTCAACTATAAAAAAAAACCTATTCTTTAAAAAGACATGGCAACTAAATGCAAAAAAATATAGTTTCTTTTCTTGGGAAATATGATTTGGTGCAAATTTATATTTCCTCTGATAAGATTTCTATAGCCTCTAATTTGATGCTCAAACCCTTAGCTAAATTTCTGAATAAAAGTTTCCATTCCTTTGGATGTAGCTATTCCTCATGTATGCCTGCGATTTTAACACAATACCTAGGGGAGACTGTGCCATTCAGCTGCTGTCTGCTCTCCACCGACAAATAAGGTTATGTTGCTTCTGGGGTCAAGCTCTTTTATTCAGTGCAACCATTATCGATGGCAGCAGAAAAAATTTCATCTTGGTCCCATGAATATTACCCATAACTCTCTGCAGAAAGCAATGTTTATAAACCTCATTACAGTGGTACCTCAAGATACGAGTTCAATTCGTTCCGTAACCTTGAGGTGTGGGAAACTATGAGACGCTCGAGTCGCAGTAAACTGGTGGGTCGTGTGCAGCCGGCCGACCCGCGCAATTACTCCTATCTCAAATGTTGCTCGTATTTCAAAGTAAAAATCGCTCGCTCGAAGCTCGTATCTCAAAAACCTCGTATGTTAAGGCACTCGTATCTCGAGGTACCACTGTATCAGCAAGGGATTTTTCTTAGGAAAAGGAATCAGATGTTAATAAAATAACCCTTCTTTCTGTCTAAAGTTGCGCATCATTAGCCATATATGTTTACCAAAATGAATTTAAGACACACTACAGTATCCACCCAGAAGCTTGTCTTCCATCCAAAATCCCATCTCATCTCAACCATCATCCTTTACCAGGAAATAAGACAGTAAAAGGACATATTAAAAAAGAAGAAGAAGAAAGAGGAGGAGGAAGGGGAGGGGGGAAAAAGGAAGATGACAGCATGGACACAGAGGTCAAAGAGGCTGAAAACTGAGAAAATGCCATTGCCACTAACAATCAGGAAGTCTCTGTTGTTCTTTGAAAAGATTTTAATAGAAGAGATAACAGACACTGCTCAGAAAGTATCTTTCTTTCCATCAACAATCCAGACACAAGACAGACCTGCTTAAGAGGCTATGACAGGGTACAAACATAAATCCAAGCAGCCTACTCCATTAATTAAAATATAGCCAAGCTACTTAAGCATTCCTTTGGTGCCTTGAGTGGACAGATATCCACAGCATGTTCCTTAAACCACACTATGCTATAGTAGATATTCTTGGTACCTAAACACAGATTCCCTTGCCCTCCTTAATTCACTTGAGGTTAAGAGGTCTCAACAGCTTGCCACCTCATGTACCTGTATCTCCACCTCTCTACCTGGGAGCTTTCTTTAATGGTGAACTTGCTGATAACTAAACAAGCTTCATTAGAATATTCATGGAATAGACCTTCAAATCCCCACCCATGGGGGGACAGAGGATGATGGGTAACCATCCTCTTTGTTCTCCAATGGGACAGTTATGAGATGTGTCCACACAGTTTTTCACAGGTTACGAGTGAGAATGAGTCATAGTTGCCCATAATAGCAATGACTTATTAACTCTTCTCTTTTCTTTCCTCATTTTCCCCACTTTCTCACTGTTCTGGATGCAGACAATAAAATGGTGCATTGTGTGCAGAGAATTTTTAAACAACAAAACCAACTTAAAGTCAGTCTGCTTTCTATTAACATGGTCAGTAACTCTAAACAATGTCAGTGATACAGTGCTCTTCCCTGTTGGGGAAAACCACTCTGAGAGCCACTCCCAACCTTGGTATGCCACTGCTGAAAGGGTTAGACATGCCAATATAGCCTTAGCATCAGATGGAGTTTAGTTCAATCCAACCTCTGTCACTTACTAGCGAAGTGGCATGTAGCCTTGAGTAAATAAATGACTTAACCTCTGTAAGCCCCATATTTTTATGTGTAAATGGAAATGCTTATAAGATATAGGACTAGCTACTCACCAAAATATCTGAGATATATATATATATATATATATATATATATATATATATACACACACACACACACACACACACACACATATACATATATATCTGATATATATATGTGTGTGTGTGTGTGTGTATATATATATAGGCTCAATAAAGAGGTCCTGATAATATCATATGACTTGTGTATTTACCACATATTTAATCTGCTGATTTCAATAGCAATCATTAATAATTAATCAATTTTATCATCCAAAGAAAATGTAGTTAAATTAAGATTAGCACAAGTTATTTATATCACATGTCCTGATCCAAAGTACTTAGTTTAATTACATTCTGTTCCCTGAAATAAAATGTTAAAGTGACTAGATATCTCAAATTCATAAAGCTTTCAACATTTATTCAATTTATCTCTAGTTCTCTATCTCCTTCCTCTCCTTTATTTTCAATTTTGTTTTTTCCAGTACCCATTGAATTCTTGGTGGGCCTACTGACTCTTATTTACAATCCACAATGAGAACTTCAAAGCAAAAGAGAAGTGGCTCTTGAATTCCTTACAAACCACTCAGACTTCAACAATACTTGTTTGGATTTTGAATTCTTTTGTCTCTTAAGATTTTAAACATCCCTTCATCTAGCTCTCAATATCTCTGGGTATGACAGAATCTTGCATTTTTTCATACACTTCATACCTGATAAGACCTTATGATTCATAAATATATTAAAATATATTAAATTCTGATTGTTTCTCATGGCTTTATCTGGCTTTGCCATCCCACTTTCACAGTCATTCTACTGACAAGTACTTTATCAGTATCTGACTTAAAATAGCCTACATTAGAGAATAGGAATATTCTCTTTGAAGTCAAAATGTAGCTATGCCAACTATTGCCTGTGTCACCTTGGGCAAGTCACTTATACTTTCTAGAGTTTAATTTCCTTACTATGATATGGAGAAGAAAATAATAGTATATCTTATGGAGGTGTTGTAGGGATTAAATAAATACCTAAAATACTGTCTGGCATATAACGTGCTCAATAACTTTAAGCTATTATTTTATTATTATTTCTAAATTGTAATATGTAGTTTTTTTTATATATCTTTCTATTTGTCCTTAACAGTATCAGATGTCCTGTTCACTAGTGGCTTATGTTGACTTTCTTGGCTGCCTACTAGTACCATTCTAGAGGTATAGCCAAGAAGTTAATTTGTTATATTCATTGAATACCTTAAGATAGTGGTTGGCAAACTGTGACTCGTGGGCCACGTGCGACTCTTTGGATCCTTGAGCGCGGCTCTTTCACAAAATACCACAGCCTGGGTGAGTCTATTTTGAAGAAGTGGTATTAGAAGAAGTTTAAATTTAAAAATTTTGGCTCTCAAAAGAAATGTCAATCATTGTACTATTCATATTTGGCTCTGTTGACTAATGAGTTTGCTGACTACTGCCTTAAGATATTAAGGCTTAATTCCTTTGTACAATTTTGATTGCATAGAGCTAATTGGGTATGAAAGGGTTCACATAACATCTACAATGTAAAACAATAAATTCCATCTGAAATAAGTATTTCCTCTTAAGTACTAAAAAAAATATCAGAGCTTAATAAAGGACTTCTCTAAAGAGTGACAGTTATGTATTCAGCAGTAACTCTCTATTTTAAGAGTCATTCTTAATAGGGGCAATGCCTTAAGGTTAATTCTATACATATTGATGTGACAAAAGAAAATGTCTTCCAATAACTTCAGTCTATATGCCTATGGAAGCCACTTGGTTTATTATATTGATACCAGGGAACAGAATGTGAACAGGTTAGTACCAACTAGCCCTTCCAGCCAGAAACCATCTTCAGAGAATATTCTCCTGGAAGCAAGCCAGCCAGAGCAGCTTAGCCTGTGAGCAGGAGTAACTTCAGGTGTCAAGGCAGATGATAAACTTTGGAAGCATGATGATTGAACCAGGCTAGAGAGTTTTCTGCAAAGTACTTTCAGACATTTGTGGAGGATGTTTCTAGAGGCTGGAAATGTGATCCCCATTGACTCCAGCAGAGAAATTATGACTTACTACTCCTATTTTGACTATGAACTGGTGAGCCAAAGCCATGTGGCAGTAAAAACAAACCAATTTGTCCTGTTCTGAACTGACAAACTGCCATTAAGCCAAGGAAACAAGTCAGCCTTTGCCATTAATTTATCTCTTAGTTAAAATAACAAGCATAAGGAAATGAAATCAACTATATTCAAGAAACAAAGTCAGAGGTATTTGGTTCCCATTTATTTCTTTCCAAAAGCTCTTTGTCATATTTTAACTAAGGACAAAGTAAGAAAGGAAATGCCCTCTAAGAGAAAATTAAGGGAATTTATAACGGAGACATAAAGGCCTAAGGAAACAGATCCCCAAGGAATCAGAATAGAATATGATAAATTTAATAAATTAGCTTAATGAAGATTAATTCTGTTTAATAACAAGCAGACCTATTATTAAAGTTAACTAAGCAGTGATCTGTGTCCAGTTAGGGCTACCAGCTCTTGGGAACCAGGAGCCAGAGCAAAAGCTGCCTCCAAGTAAGAGGGAAGGAGTCTTCTGGCAGATTTTATCCACACAAAGGTCTGGAAGTGGGATTGAATGCACCTGTACTTGAGACAAATTCCCATCTGTTCTCCCTTTAAAAAAAATTAAAATGCATTTGACAGACATAAATAAGTATGAGATTTTTCATTTAAATACTACCTAATCCACTTACGAAATAACAACAGCTTTGAGCAGAGACGCCAGTGCTGCCATCGGTGTTTGCAGATGTGTACATGCACACGCATGCCTGCACTTTCAAGCTTGGGTTCTTCTTTGCCCGTTCCTGTACCAGTTGAGCTATTTTATCCTGAGCCAGCTCCCACCTTTCTACAGAAACATCACCAAACCATGGCAGAAGATTCCTATGTGAGGTCCACCAACCCTGTGCTCAAAGCAACCGAGGTCAAGAGTAAAAAGGAAAAGGAAAGAGGAGAGAAAAAAAAGAATGAAGAAACCCAGCTTGATATTGTTGGAATCTGATAGAGTGTAACAAACTTTGGTGAAATTTTAGGACCCAGAATGATTGAAATGGATTAAAAAACAAAAACCTACATGCATGCACTTGGCAATGGACTTTTGCCCTGGAAGCTCCATAAAAGGAAGCTGATGAGGGCCTTAATCCTCCAGACCAACACACAGCTGTCAAATTGTTTGTTTCCAGAATTAAACTAACATCTGGCTAAGGAACATATCCTATATAATAAAGAGGTAATATGCAAATTGACCATAACTCCATATACAAGATGGTCACCCCCATGTGGTCAAAGATGCCCACCCCCATGTGGACACAAGATGGCCAGCAGGGGAGGACAGTTGAGGGGACCAGACCAGCAGGGAAAGGCAGTTGGAGGGGAATCAGACCTGCAGGGGAAGGCAGTTGGGGGGGACCAGGCCAGCAGGGAAGGGAAGTTGGGAGGGACCAGGCCTTCAGAGGAGGACAGTTGGGGGTGACCAGGCCTACAGGGGAGGGCATTTGGGGGAAACAAGGCCTGCAGAGGAGGGCAGTTGGGAGTGACCAGACTGGCAGGGAAGGGCAATTAGGGGTGACCAGGCTGGCAAGTGAGGGCAATTAGGGGCAATCAGGCCAGCAGGGGAAGGTAATTAGGGGCAACCAGGTTGGCAAGGGAGAGAAGTTAGGGGTGACCAGGACAGCAAGAGAAGGCAGTTAGGGCAATCAGGCCAGCAGGAGAGCAGTTAGGCATCAATCAGGATGGTAGGGGAGTAGTTAGGGGTGATAAGGCTGGCAGGCAGGTGAGCGTTTCAGAGCCAGTAGTCCTGGGTTGTGAAAGGGATGTCCACTGCTTGTTTAGAACTGATCCCACCAGGATCAAGCCTAAACGGGCAGTCAGACATCCCTCAAAGGGTCCCAGATTGGAGATGGTGCAGGTTGGGCTGAGGGACATCCCCCACATGCATGAATTTTGTGCACTGGGCCTCTAGTCTTGGTATAAACTCAGATGGACTTGTTGGGCGTTCAGATGCTATTGGACCAAGAACAGTGGGAACCAGTCTTTCAAGACTGGAAAATGGTTTTATTTGCCTCAAGTAGCTATTTTATCAGATGAAATAAAGCAGAGCCCATAGAAGCAAAAAGTAAAGCAACAGGAGAGGAAGACATGATAAAGATTAGATCCTGTGCTGAAAGAGAAATTGAGAAAAAAGCTGATATCCTAGAAGACAAGGGAAATGTTAAATGGTATGAAGTCAATTATGGAAAGAAACTTCAGAGCTTCCAAGACCACAAACTTAAAACCAGCAAAGAAGACAGTAAGATTATTTAAAAGGCCTGGAAAGATGAAGTTTTGCATGAAATATTTCTGGTCAGGAGAGCCAAATTGAAAGCTGATAGATATTGCAAATGACCAGAATTTTTGTCTCTATCTTCTTCTTTTGTTATTTTTTCTGAATAAAAAAATCAGTGGAAGCATTACAATAAAAATAAAGAAAGTAGCAGCAGCTTCTTCTATACCAGATGCCAAACTAAGTGCACTGTGAATTCTCTCCATTAGCTGAGCTCTCCTGGTTTCCCCTGCAATGTGAGAGGAAAGTATTATCTCTTCTAATTGAATAATTGGTCTCTTTTCTACAAGCTAGGATTTTTTTTAAATTCTCATTGTGTATTTCCTGTGTTCTAGGCACTGTACCTTTAGGAAACATACAGGTAGTACAAATTATAAAGAAAAGATAACAACAGAGGGCTATGGTAAAAGTAATGATGAGGGAGGAACTTGTGTAAGTTGCCTGGTCAGTTGAGAGCTGGAAGATGAAAGGAACAAGCCATGTGAAGAGCAAGAGGGACAAACACACAGAGCAGAGAGTACAGCATGTACAAGAGCCTGAAGCTGGAAAGAACTTCATGCATTTATAGATTAAGAAGAAACCTGGTAAGAGAACAGTGAGTTTGCAGAGATGAACAAGGGCCAGACCCTGAAAGAGGTTTTAGAACTTGTTACAGAATTAAAATCTATACTGAGTACAGTGGAAGCTCCTGGAGTGTTTTAAGCAAGAGTAATAAGATCTAATTTGAATTTTTTGTTTTTAAGAAGTCATTCTAATTGATCTTTGGAAAGTAGATTGTAGGAATGCAAGAAAGGAAGCAGGGAGAAAAGTGAACAAATTGCTATCTGTGTAACAGGGACAGTGGTGGCTTTAGTTACAGTATGGTTATGGAGAAGAAATAGAGTCAACATTTACAATCATAGTCTTGTAATGACAGAGATATGTGTCATTAGCCAATTTTGTTGTTGTGAGAACATTAAAGAGTATACTTACACAAACCTAGATGGTACAGCCTACTACACACCTACATTATGTGGTGTAGCCTGTGGTTCCTAGGCCACACACCTGTATGGCATGTTAGTGTACAAACAACATACGATTAAATCAGACTCAAAAGAAAGTGATGCAATTGAGAGACATGGTAAATACAAGATGTTTGAAGCTACTGCCGCTGTTACATTGCATGCTGTTTCACAGCAAACTGGACAAGGCAAGCGATGGATTCTCCCCTAGAGGCTCCAGGAGAAGGCAACCCTGCCAACGACTTTTAACACAGGAGACTCATTTTGCACTTCTGGCTTCTAGATCTATAAGATAATAAATGAGTGTTGGTTTAAGCCACTTACTTTGTTGCATTCTGTTACAACAGAAATATGGAACTAACATACTATTACCTTTTAATGACACTATGAGGGTTAGCTAAGTCAGTAAAATGTTCAGACACAGACCAGACTCAGAAATGAGTCATCTCTTAGTCTGCATGAGATGAATACTAACTAGTTCAGTGTCCTTGGCTACACAATGCACACAGGATAGCACTACTTCATGAATTAGGATAAGTATATTCAAAATTAATTATGTAAATAGAAGCCTTTAATACACAATTTTAGACATTGTGGTTAAGATACAGACAACACTGTAAGGCATTTTCTAAGTCCCAATATCATTTTTCTCTCACCAAGCGGCTCTAACTAGATAGGGAACAATCAAATTGATTCTCAAGATCAGAGTCTGATCATTCCAGCTGCCAGTTCTGAAACTCTGAATTATCATGGGATTCCCTATCTTCTCCTTCCCAACACCTAAAATGGGTGTATTTTATATTCGTTGTTAACCATCTCTGTCATTAATGGTGGAACCTGAGCCAATATAAAGAGAGTCATTCATAGTTTCACCAGTTAAGAAAGAACATAGTTTCATTATCAACATTATCATTATTTAAACTGAAATCTTTTTAGTTTAATAGACTCATCATTGCCATCATTAAAATATAATATGCTTTGACAGGAACACCCTTCCACTTGGCACTACTTGGCTAAGTCTCACTGCAGATTCAAACTGTAATATCAAGTGAGAATTTAATGTTCAACCCATCCCACTCAAAATTAAACCAGTCTTATAAAAACTGGACCAGTCCTAGTTGGTTTTGCTCAATGGATAGAGCATTGGCCTACAGACTGAAGGATCCCAGGTTTGATTCAACCCAAGGGCACAGGCCTAGGTTGCAGGCTCAATCCCCAGTATGGGTGTGCAGGAGGAAGCCAATCAATGATTCTCGCTTATCATTGATGTTTCTATCTCCCTATCCCTTTCTCTCTAAAATTAATAACATATATTTTTTTAAAAAACTGGACTATACAACAAGTGCTGGCAAAGATGCAGAGAAAAAGTAACTATTCTTCACTGCTGGTAGGATTGCAGACTGGTGCAGCCTCTGTAGAAAATAGTAAGGTGTTTCCTCAAAAATGTAAAAAAGAAACTCCCGTTTGACCCAGTAATCCCACTTCAAGGACCATATCTCAAGAAAACAGAAACACCAATCAGAAAGGATGTATGCACCCCTATGGTCATAGCAGCACAATTAACCATGGCTACAATTTGGAAACAGCCTAAATGCCCATGAGCAGATGAGTGGATTAGAAAACTATGGTACAGAGGGCAGAAAAAAATGGCAGCAGAATAGACGGACGTGTCCTAAGCCTTGTCCCTGAGCAAACTGAGAGAACACCTGAGGGTTGCACTAGGAATGTATGTTGGTGAGTTAAGGAACATTTATCCATCAGGAGAAGGTGGGGGACTGCTGGAGGAGCTCCCCTGACCAGGCAGCCCCACTGCTCCAGAATTTCTTCTCCTGGAGCCAAGAGTGCGGATGAGGCGACCATGCCATCTTGAAGGGGAAAATGGAAGTTTATGGAATCCTTAAAGTCTATAGCTGTGCCACCCACTGAACAGCTAAAATCCCCAACACTGCTCCCCAATTGGCACAAACACGCAGATTCAGAGGAGCTCTAGACTCCACAAGGAAAGGTCAAATTTTGCCTGGGATAAAAATAGAGAGGACAACATAACCAGACACCCAGAGAAGAGAGACCATGGGCAGAAAAAGAAACAGCCTGCATATGAAAGAGAAGCAGGCATCACTAGAAAAGGAGGAAATGAAATGGAGAAAAGCAACCTGCCATAGAAAGAATTCAGAGAAATGGTCATAAGGTGGCTGAAAAGAATGGAAGACAAATTCGACAATATGAGTAAGAACGAAGAAAATACTAAGAAGAATCAAGAGTAATTGAAAATGGCATGGCTGCTATAAAGAACTCAATAGAAAGCATCAAAAGTAGACTAGAAGAAGCAGAGGACTGTATCAGTAAGCTAGAAGAAAAGGTAGAAAAAAAATACTCAAGTAGAGAATGTTCTAGAAAAAAAAATTAAAAAGCAAGAGGAGAAACTAAGAGAACTTTGGGATAACACAAAACAAAACAACATCTGCATTATAGGGGTTCCAGAAGGAGAGGAAACTGAGCAAGGAATAGAAAACCTGGTTGAAGAAATAATGACAGAAAACTTCCCTGATAAAGGGAAGAAAAAAACCCACACAAATCCAAGAAGCTCACAGAGTCCCAAGCAAAAATGACCCCAAAAGACCGATGTCAAGGCACATTATCATTAAATTGGCAAACACCACCAACAAAGTAAGAATCTTAAAAGAGGCAAGAGAGAGACAGAAGGTTACCTACAAAGGAACCCCCATGAGACTAGCAACTGATTTCTCTACAGAAACTCACCAGGCCAGAGGGAATGGAATGAAATATACAAAGTCATGCAAAGGAAGTGTCTGAATCCAAGAATACTGTACCCAGCAAGGCTTTCAATCTGTGAGCTTCTTGGATTTGTGTGGGGTTTTTTCTTCCCTTTATCAGGGAAGTTTTCTGTCATTATTTCTTCAACCAGGTTTTCTATTCCTTGCTCAGTTTCCTTTCCTTTTGGAACCCCTATAATGCAGATGTTGTTTTGTTTTGTTTTATCCCAAAGTTCCCTTAGTTTCTCCTCTTGCTTTTTATTTTTTTTCTAGAACATTCTCTATCAAAATTGAAGGTGAAATCAGGAGCTGCACAGACAAAAAAAGACTGAGTGAATTTATTACCACAAAACCAGCAATGCAAGAAATCCTAAAGGGTCTGCAAGAAAGAAAGAAAGAAAGAAAGAGAGAGAGAGAGAGAGAGAGAGAGAGAGAGAGAGAGAGAGAAAGGGAGGGAGGGAGGGAGGGAGGGAAGGAAGAAAGGGGAAGCAAAGAAGGAACACAGGGGTAAAGAATAAAAATGGAGACAAATAAGTACCTATCAATAATAACTTTAATGTAAATGGATTAAATGCTCCAATCAAAAGACATAGGGTAACAGATTGGATAAGAAAACATGACCCATATATCTGCTGTCTACCTGAAACATGCCTTAGAATAAAAGATGCACACAGACTGAGGGTAAAGGGATAAAAGACAAATGGAAATGGGAAATGGAAATGGGAAAAAAAAGCTAGGGTAGCAATACTTATATCTGACAAATTAGATCTCAAAGTAAAGGACATAACAAGAGATAAGGAAAGCCACTTCATAATACTAAAGGGAGGAATCCAACAAGAAGAAACAACTCTGCTAAACTTATACCAAACACAGAAGCACCAAAATACATTAAAAAAAACTCATGGAGGATATCAAGGGATAAATTGAAAGCAATACAATCATAGTAAGAAACTTTAATACCCCACTATCACCACTGGAAAAATCCTATATACAAAAAATCAGCAAAGAAACATCAATCCTAAATGACTCGCTAGACCACATGGAATTCATTGACATCTTCAGAACATTTCACCTCAAAGCCACAGAATATGCATTCTTCTCAAGTACACATTGGTCATTTTCAAAGATAGACCATATGTTGGGTCATAGGTCTCTTCAAATTCAAGAAGATAGAAATCATATCAAACATTTTCTCAGATCACAGTGGCATAAAACTGGAAATCAACTATAATAAAAGCAATTCAAAGAAATCAAATAAGCCAGGCAATGAAAGAAAAATACCACATGATCTCACTCATTTATGGATAATAAAGAACATTATAACCTGATGAACCAAAAAATAGATACAGAAGCAGGGAAGCATCAAATAGACTGTCAAATTACAGCAGGAAGGCTGGGAAGGGTTGAGGGGAGGAGTAAGAAATCAACTGAATATAAGCATAACCAATGGACACAAGACACTGGGAGTTGGGGAGTGAGGGCATGGGCCGGGGTAGGGGAGGCTGAGGGAAGGTCAATGGGCAGGGTGGGGGGG
>JAAGEH010000032.1:30323786-30373708 GCA_011751065.1 Lasiurus cinereus
TACATTTGCCCAATGGAATACTATGCAGCTATTAAAAAAAGAAAGAACTCATCATTTGCAAGAGCATGGAGGGACTTGAGGAGTATTTTGCCAAGCAAAATAAGCCAGTCACAGAAGGGTATCACATGATTTCACTCATAAATGGAATCATAAACAAAACATACTGATGAACAAAATAGATCCAGAGACATAGAATCATGGAACAGATTATTGAATCTCAGAGGAAAGGTGGGGAAGGTTGGTTGGGAAGTGATCAACCAAAGAACTTATATGCATGTATATCTAACCCATGAACAGAGACAATAGGGTGATGAAGGCCTGGGGGAAGGGAGGAGATGGGAACAAAGGGGGTAAATGTAATACTTTCAAAAATAAAGATTAAAAGAAAAAGAAAAAGAAAAATTAAAGCTGACCCTGCCAATAAGTAGTAAAAAGAAAAGAAAGGAAAATAATATTGTTGCATCATTCTGATTTTTGCATTCCTCTTATTACATTCCTCCTATTACAGAGATCAACTGTAGGACTTATATGCAAGCATATAAGCATAACCTATATTCCTTTTATTACATTCCTCTTAGAGTGTAAAGACCACAGTAATTTACATTGAACATGAATTTATTTATTTATTTATTTGTTTGTTTGTTTGTTTATTTATTTATTTTTTTTAAATCATTTTATTTTTTTACTTTTATTTTTTCCATTTTTATTAATGTATTACATGTGTACTTGTCTTCCCATTGTCCCCCCACCATGACACTCCCATACAAGCCATTAACCCCCAGTGTTTTGCATCCTTTGCTTATGCTTATATGTTTGCATGTAAGTCCTACAATTGATCTCTTTTTTACCCCACGTCTCCCTAACCTTCCTGCTGTAATTTGACAGTCTGTTGGATGCTCTGTATCGAGGTTTTATTCATCAGTTTATAATGTTTTTTATTATCCATAAATGAGTGAAATCATGTGGTATTTTTCTTTCATTGACTGGCTTATTTCACTTAGCATAATGCTCTCCAATTCCACCCAGGTTGCTGTAAATGGTAAGAATTCCTTCTTTTTTATGGCAGCATAGAATTCCAATGTGTAGATGAACCATAGTTTTCTAATCCAGTGGTCTGCTGACAAGCACCTAGACTATTTCAAAATCTTAACTATTGTAAATTGTAAATTGTATCTATGAACATAGGGGTGCATAAATCCTTTCCAATTGGTGTTTCTAGTATCTTAGGATATATTCCTAGGAGTGGGATTATTGAGTCCAATGGGGGTTCCATTTTTAGTTTTTTAAGGAAACTCCATATTGTTCTCCATAGTAGCGGCACCAGTCTGCATTCCCACAAGCAGCACACAAGGGTTCCTTTTTCTCAACATCCTCTCCAACACTTGTCATTTGTTCATTTCTTGATGATAGCCATTCTGACAGGGATGAGATGGTATTGCATTGTTGTTTTCATTTGCATCTCTCAGATAATTAGTAATTTTGAGCATGTTTTCATGTGTTTCTTGGCCTTCCTTTTGTCTTCTTTTGGGGGTTTTTTGTGTTTTTTTAATATATTTTATTGATTTTCCACAGAGAGGAAGGGAGAGGGATAGGTAGTTAGAAACATCGATGAGAGAGAGACATCCATCAGCTGCCTCCTGCGCGCCCCCTACTGGGGATGTGCCCACAACTAAGGTACATGCCCTTGACCAGAATCAAACCTGGGACCCTTCAGTCCGTAGGCTGACGCTCTATCCACTGAGCCAAACCGGTTTTGGCCTTTTGTCTTCTTTTGAAACGGTTCTATTTAGGGCCATTGCCCATTTTTTATTGGATCATTTATCTTCCTTTTATTAAGTTGCATAAGTTGTCTGTAGCTGTTGGAGATTAAAGCTTTTTCAGCGATAACATTTGCAAATATGTTCTCTCATTTCTTGTTGATTTGTTGGTGGTTTCTTTTGCTGTGAAAAGGCTTTTTATTTTGATGTAGTTCCATTTGTTTATTTTCTCTTTAGCTTCCATAGCCCTAGGAGAAGTGTCAGTGAAGGAGTTCCTTCAGCATATGTCTGAGATTGTGTTGCCTGTGTATTCCTCTAGTATTTTTATGGTTTCCAGTCTTATGTTTAAGTCCTTTATCCATTTTGAGTTTATTTTTCTGTATGATGTAAGTTGATGGTCTGGTTTCATTTTTTTGCATATATCTGTCCAATTTTCCCAACACCATTTATTGAAGAGACTGTCTTGACTCCATTATATGTTCATGCCTTTTTTTGTCAATATTAATTGAGCTTAGTGGTTTGGGTCAATATCTGGATTCTCTATTCTATTCTATTGGTCTATATGTCTGTTCTTGTGCCAGTACCATGCTGCTTTGAGAACAGTGGCTTTGTAATACAGCCTGAAATCTGGTATTGAGATCCCACCAATTTTATTCTTCTTTATCAAGATTGCTGTGGCTATTTGGGGTCTTTTTTTATTCCACAAGAATCATTGGAGAGTTCTTTCGAGGTCTGTGAAATATGCCATTGGTATTCTAATGAGGAGTTCATTGAATCTATAGATTGCTTTGGGTAGTATGAACATTTTCATGATGTTGATTCTTCCAATCTATATCAGGATATGTTCTTCCATATGTTCATGTCTTCCTCTATAGTTTTCAGTGTCCTATAGTTTTCAGTGTCCTATAGTTTTCTGCTTATAGGTCTTTTACCGCCTTTGTTAAGTTTATTCCTAGGTATCTTAATTTTTTTGGTGAGATGGTATATGAGGTTTTGTTTTTTTAGTCTCTATTTCTGTAATTTTATTATTGGTGTATAGAAATGCCATAGATTTATTGGCATTAATTTTGTATCCTGCTACATTGGCAAATTTATTTGTTAAGTCCATTAGTTTTTTGATGGAATCTTTCGGGTTTTTTATGTACAATATCATGTCACCTGCAATAAGAATAGCTTTACTTCTTCTTTTCCAATTTGGATGCCTTTTATTTCTTTTTCTTGTCTAATTGCAATGGCTAATATTTCCAGTACTTTGTCAAACAGGAGTGGTGAGAGTGGGTATCCCTGTCTTGTACCTGTTCTTAGCAGAAATGATTTTAGTTTTTGCCCATTGAGTATTACTGTCAATATCTCCCTTGATACCCTCCAGGAGTCTTTTTTATCAATGTGGGTCTCCTGTATTGTGTGTGTATATGTTTATCAGAGTTATTCCTCTTATTGGATTGTTCCCTTTAGTATTATAAAGTGGCCTTCCTTATCTCTTGTTATGTCCTTTACTTTGAGATCTAATTTGTCAGATATAAGTATTGCTACCCCAGCTTTTTTTTTTAATTTCCATTTGCCTGAAAAAAACTCTTTCTATCCCTTCATCCTTAGTCTGTGTGCCTCTTTTATTCTGAGGTGAGTTTCTTGTAGACAGTAGATATACGGGTCATGTTTTCTTATCCAATCTGTTACCCTATGTATTTTGATTGGAGCATTTAATCCATTTATTTACATTTAAAGTTATTTTTGATAGGTACTTATTTGTCTCCATTTCTATTCTTTACCCCTGTGTTCCTTCCTTGCTTCCTATTTGTATTTTTTACCACAGACCCTTTAGGACTTCTTGCATTGCTGGTTTGGTGGTAATAAATTCATTTAGTCCTTTTTGTCTGTGAATCTCTTGATTTCACCTTCAATTTTGATTGAAAGCCTTACTGGGTACAGTGTTCTTGGTTCAGACCCTTCCTTTACATTACTTTATATATTTCATTCCATTCCCTTCTGGCCTGATGAGTTTCTGTTGAGAAATCAGTTGCTAGTCTGATGGGGGTTCCTTTGTAGGTAACTTTCTGTCTCTCTCTTGCCCCTTTTAAGATTCTTACATTGTCATTGGTGTTTCCCAATTTAATTATAATGTGCTTTGATGTCAGTCTTTTGCGGTTCATTTTGCTTGGGACTCTCTGAGTTTCTTGGATTTGTGTGAGTTTTTTTCTTCCCTATATCAGGGAAGATTTCTGTCATTTTTTCTTCAAACAGGTTTTCTATTCCTTGCTCAGTTTCTTCTCTTTCTGGAATCCCTATTTTGTGGATGTTATTTTGTTTCATGTTGTTCCAAAGTTACCTTAGGCTTTCTTCCTGCTTTTTAATTTTTTTTTTTCTAGAAGTTGCTCTATTTGGGTATTTTTTCCTACATTGTCTTCTAGCTCACTGATGTGGTCCTCTGCTTCTTGTAGCCTATTCTTGATGCTTTCTATTGAGTTCTTTACAACAGCGATGTCATTTTTCATTTCTTCTTAATTCTTCTTCATTTCCTCTTGTTTCTTACTAATATTGTTGAATTTGTCTTCCATTCTTTTCAGCCACCTTATGACCATTTCTCTGAATTCTTTCTCTGGCAGGGTGCTTGCCTCCATTTTGTTTATTTCCTTTTCTGGTGATGCCTGCTACTCTTTCATCTTGGGCTGTTTCTTTGTCTCCCAATTATCTCTCTTTTCCAGGTGTCCGGTTATGTAGTTCTCTCTCTCCTCATCCCAGGCAAAATCTGACCTTTTTGTGGTGGAGTGTAGAGCTCCTCTGAATCCGCACGTTTGTGTCAAATGTGGCCTGGTGTTTTGGGGTTTGCCGCTGCTCAGTGGGTGCTGCTGTTGTAGATTCTCAGATTTACCATAAAACTAACCCTCCCCTTCAAGATGGTGTGGTCTCCACATCCAAGCTATGGCTCCAGGACAGAACCCTCAGTCAAGAGAGTTCTGTCCAATAGTCCCCCACCTCCTCCTGGAGTACAGCTGTCCCTTAACTCACCAACAAACACTCCCCATGCAACCCTGAGTCATTCTCTCTGTCTGCTCCAGGACAAGGCTCAGGATACATCCATCTACTCTGTAACTATTTTTTTTTTCTGACTGGAGAACTACTTTGTGATCCATACATCTTTTTTACTTTCTGTTTGGACATCTCAGACTTACCATTTTATTTTTTTCTGTCTTAATTGATTAAGGTATACATATGTGTTTTTATCCCTCCACTTCCCCTCTACCCTCCACTTATACCCTCAAGGCATTGAAAGAAATGTTTCTATTAAAGATATTAATGGAAGACATTCAAGAAGACCTTTGGGTCCTCTAGATTTAATAGCTGCAAAGGAAGAAAGAAGCAGCATTAAGGAAGAGGGGAAGGAGTAGGAAAATAAGGGGAAGGAGTAGGAAAATAAAGAGAAGAAGGATCTAGCTTGGGAGGCAAAGTAACAGTAAAAAACATGTTCGGGTAAAACATACAGTTCAGATGCTTAGCCATAACTTAAAACCAAATATACTCTACAGACACAGCAGGGAATAACAATTAGTAAATTTCTTAATTAGGATTCTTCCTAACCTACAGTCAATTCTAATTTTTTTCATACAACTAAGAATTCTTGCTACTTGATAAATACAAAAACACCCATGAACAAATGTGAAAAAATTTCCTCCAACATATTTGCATTTTACTACTTCACATTTCACCACAGGAATCCAGGTTCAGGCAATGTCACACTGTGATGCCCACAAGTAAGGTATAATATAAAAGAGAAACTAGCATTTTCCTTCCAAATAAATGTATAATTAAAACCCTGATTCATTGATTTTCTAATTGAACTTCCTGCTGTGGACACAGGACATTCATGGCAGGAAGAAAAAGACCTGTTTCAGACAGAGGGTTCAAATTGCCTTATTTTTTTTTAAGTTCTTTAATATGCCTATCTTAGAAAAGTAGTTGGAAATAAAAGAATGTGAGTGGGGATTCACTCAAGACATAGATAAAAGAGACAAATGGTTGTAGAAATACAACAGATGCTTCTCAAATGAGAAGGAATTGGAAGGGGATTTCATCCACTCTGAAGGGGTTCTCTACTCTTGAAACCCAAGAAGTCTACTCTTTGTTTCCACTGTGGCATGGCCAAGTCCAGCTGTCTGTACCTCTCTGGCAGGACCCCCCCATCTATACTTTCAACATCTGCACAAATGTCTTGAGTGTCTGGTTTTCACCATTCCTCTGTCTCTCCAGTCCAAACTCTGACCTTCAGCTAACTGGCTAATTCCTACTTAGTGGCATCATTCCTGAAAACCCTATCTCTAACACCATAATAAATACTCAGTATTATTTGTTAAATTTGTGAATAATTATACCCATTTCTGTCTCTTTACCATCTTGGTTTTCTGACAACATTAGCACTGCACTTTCAAAATCATTTCTTTATTCCATAGACTCCTGGATCTGTCCTCCTATCCTCTACACTCTTGATGCCTACTGGCTCAGATTTACTTCCCATTTGGTCTTGATCTGCAATGGTTAGTATCTTTGTGATAATGCTCCCTTACTGACTTACACTAACATTTTTATTCTTTACCTCTGAACGCAATTACCCACATGCCCGCCCCCTCATTTCCAGCATGCACACAGCCAGCATCATCTAGTAGTAAAGACTAACTTGACATTTCCAAAGTCTGTTTTGTTCTATGAAATGTTTTAAGATATTATAAGAAAAAGATATGTGAGCAAGTAATGAGAAGGCTAAAAAGGGCTAATTCCAATGTAACCCTGATATTTGGGGAATAGTGATCTGAATCCATACCAGCAAGCTCAGTGTAACCTATAATTAAGTCACTACCTCCTTCCTAGATACTGATCTTGCAGAACCAGTTACAGAGGCCATTGGGCTGTGGACAATGCACTGCCCTGGAGGGAGGGTTATTAACACTGGTGTCAGGCCAGACCATCACATATGGCCTGGAGACCTCCAATACCTGAAGGCCTTCTTGCAAGGCCCACTAAAAGGACCAAATGTTTGTGGAACAAGGACCACAGGGACATATAAGGGAAGGCCCCATGCATGTTCCTTCACTCAGATTTGGAAGGCCGTTTCCTGAGTCTGCCAACATATTAAACAGTCTCCCTCCTTTTCTTTGAAGTGTCCTTGGTTTTCTTTTGTCTTCTGCAACAGTAAAACATCACATATTACTTTCCCATCTTGGAGATTCACATCATTGAGAAATTCTGGTGTGGGGTTCAGGAGGTGGGGAGCAAAGTTTTTCTACACAGGATTTTCAAACTTATTCCAACATGACCCCCCTTTTTCATGTGATGTCTGTAAACATCCCAAAGAGTTTTGTTCCCTATAACACATTTTGGAACACACTTAAATAACCCCATTTTCGGAGCAAATTCTAAAATTAAGTGTGGAGGCTTTGCCAGCAAGAAAATCATTAGCATATTGATTAGCATAAGTTAAGAAAAATTTTGGGAACAAGGGGAGCTTGGGGCTTGATCTTGAGAAAATAGCAGATATAACTCGAAGAGAGAAAGCAAGGGGCACTTTCAGGATGGTGAGATCTAGAAAAGGTAAGTCTGAAACTTCTTAAAGTTGGGAGTGAAAACTGGAAAGGGGATCTCTCCAGTGATATGCTGTGTCCAACAAGATTTTTGTGATGTAAATACTCTCAGGATTGGGATCCCCATTGAAAAGGAGTATGATCAGGAAAGAGAGGAATCAGTAAATCACCAAATGAGCAACATACCACAACTAATCTTTTTTAAAATATTAGGTTAAAAAACCTATTCTATAGTTTAGCAGTCATAGCTTATTATTTAAAAAATAAACTTCTTTTTAAATTATTGGTTCCCTCTAAACATAATTTTTCACATTCTGATTCTTTAAAAATCTTCATACAGCCAAAATACTACATAATAGAAAATGGTGTCCAGATTGGCTATTTATATTTTGGATTTTATCTATATAAATATAAGCACATTTACCTCTCCAGGGATTTGTAGTATAGACTGAATAAATCTCTCCCTTTAATAATATAGCCTCATGGTAATTTAAACCTCACCATTTCTAAAATATCATACTGGTGAAGTAATCCTTCAACACAAGGTTTTTCTTCTCACACATATATATTCCAAAATGTTACCTGTTATTGTTACGAAAGGCTGCAGAGATACCTGCTCTGCCAAGTGTTTGCATATGTAAATTTCTAAAAGCCCAAGATGATAGACTATCTGTCCTGTATCTGAAGATAAAAGCACCACGCCATAAACAGCATGGATCAGTGATGCTGATCCTTGTTAGTTTCAATTGGGTTGCCGTTTTGCCCAAAAAAAGGGGTAGAATTAATTTCCTACAAAACATAAATCACAATTTTCCTGTAATGCCTTCCTCAACTCTAATATACACACATTAAAGACTAAGTTCTACTGAAAGAATATATCATCTCTTCTCTTGCCAGTTGTGGAGTCTTTGCCCTGCTAAGAAAACTTCATGCGAAAATCTCTTACCTTTCAATGGAAAAGCTCCTTTCACTGTAGAGAGTTCTCTTACAGGCATTGCAACACGGCAGCATATGTAGCTTTATTAGTATGTTGGAGTCCACACACATTTTAATCCTCCACTCTCTCAAATCCCTCAGAAAGCAAATTCTGGGACTGTGGTGTTAGCGGAACTCTACAATTGACTTGCAACCTGCTAGAAATTATATTCTTTGGAATGTAAATTATCTATTTTGTTGTTCCTTTTCATGAATGTTCTTTCTCAACCAATCAACATTTTGTTAATCAGCATCCTGATTAAGTGACTAAATTCAGAATTCCATTAGAATTCTTCTGTAACAATAATTAGTTTGTACATTCACCCATATAGAGCACATATCTTCAAAGGGTGGAGAAAGATAACTGTTTTTAATACAAACTTACTAATTTCTCTTCACTGACTCACTTAAGATGCACTGTAACACCACCACCCCCCAACCAAAGTATAAATAAATGTATTATTTTAATTCCTTCAGTGAGGAATATCTAGCAAGTACTTTCTATGGGTTAAATACTCTATAAGTCTTGTGGAAAGCAAAAGTTAAAACTCAGTTCATGTTCCAAATCAGTAGTTCTCAACTCAATATAATTTTGCCCTCCCTCTCACCCACCAGGACATCTGGCAATGTCTGAAGACATTTGGCGTTTTCAAACACAGAGGCAAGTTGCTACTGGCCTCTAGTGGGTAGAGGCCAGGGATACTGTTAAACATCTGATAGTGCACAAGGTAGTCCTCCACAGCAAAGATATTCAGTTCCAAATATCAATAGGACCAAGATTGAAAAACCCTGCTCTAAATTAGAAATATGGTTAGATAATAATTTGAAATACTAAGTTATTTTTGTTCCCTAATTTTTCTCTTTCCCTTCCACCACAGTCAAATAGGTATAGTCAACTCTACACTCTTTGCCTCAGGGAAAACAGGTGCAAGGCAAGAAAACGGAAGCTTACAATTTTTATGGGAAGAGGATTTGAGAGCAAAGACAGTTTCTTATAGAAACTTGAAAGAGGAAGGATTTCCCCAAGACTGGAAAACAGTGCTTCCGTATTAGGGGAAGGGATTAGAGAAGAGAGGGTTTGTGTGTCTCAAGTACAGAGGGAACCTAGCCTTGCTTATTCCCAGGAAACTGGAGAGAAAGCAGTAGAAACAGATCTTGTCTGGATCGTGGGCAGCCTTGCTGAAGACTCCCATGCCCTGGACATGAGGCCACCAAATCTACAGTAAAGAGGTTATGTCTGCAAGAATAATGTCATCTGAACAAAATCTACTATTCCTGTGGTTGGCAAACTCATTAATCAACAAAGCCAAATATCAACAGTACAATGATTGAAATTTTTTTTAAGAGCCAAATTTTTTAAAATGTACTTTAAACTTCCTCTAACGCCACTTCTTCAAAATAGATTCGCCCAAACCATGGTATTTTGTGGAAGAGCCACACTCAAGGGGCCAAAGAGCTGCATGTGGCTCACGAGCTGCAGTTTGCTGACCACGGTACTACCCCATAATGACTCAATTCCAGGAAGGTATTTTCGGGGAGAGGAGTCCAAGAAATACTGAAGTTGATTGTTGAGGGGTTTGTTTTGTTTTGTTTACTTATCTAATAGAATAGAGACTTGGAGGCAGAGTAGTTATAGAAATAATATCTTAAATTTATTTAGCATCTGAGTTTATGAACTAACGAAGTTTAACTTCATCAGCTTGGGACCCAGGTAACAGACAGAGACTTGGCCGACAGTAGCTCCCCTATATCTAAATTCAGCCTATCACCAGGAATGCTCAGAGCCTACTTATGAATGCAAATAATCCTTTCCACTAATATTTACAGGATAAACTAAGATTGTTGGTAGAGTATTAAATTTGACAGTAAAATAGTAATCAAGTTTTCATATTAATTTCAATTGGCTAATTGAAATAAGTAAATATTAAAGAAAATTTAATTGTTCCTAAAGTATTGACTAAAATTTCTATTGGTAGTTCATCTCATGGTAAAATTGCTTAACATGCAATGAATCTAAAGCAGTCATATTTTTGCAAAAAAAAATGAAAATTTAAAGTTATCAAGATTGCATTAAAAATTGTACAAAAGCCTTCATTAATCAAAAAAAGCGGGGATGGGGTAGTAGGGTAATATCATGCAAGGGAAAACATCCAGTAAGTAAATTACATCTAGAAATTTTTTACTTTAGAAAATTAATTTTCTTTTCTAATGCTAACAGCAAGACATCATGTTAAACACACATGGTGTCAAAATAAGCCAAAGGAAAATCATATGGACAAAAATAAAAAGGATCCCAAGTCAGTTTTATAGAAAAGACTCCTTTATTAACTTTTGGTCAAGAATATGTTTATATACTTTCAGAAAACAACTCCAAGACCAAGTGGACTCCTGCAACACAGAGGAATTGACAGGTCTGCTCCAACTACGAAGGCAAGAGGAAAAACAGTCCAGAGATGGAAGACACTGACAACGCCTTACCATGCTAGCAGTCAGCAGCTGTGCATCGCTACAGGTTGCTTAGGACCAAACCAGAAAGGGTAGAACCTGCATTGCAACCATTTGTCCACCATCCAGATACCACTGCTGACGTGTACACATAAGGAATTGTTTGACATTGAAACTGAGACTCAGAACAGATAGACATTTAAATTGGGACTCAAACATTTATTGTTCTTATAGTTTTATTTCTAGTCTGCAAAGGCAAGATTTTTTAAAGAAAAGAATCAGAGCCGGGGGGATAGATACAGAGGCAAAAGAGCATTGAACAAACTGTCAAACTACAGTGGGAAAATGGGAGACTGGAGGAGGGTGGAGCTGTAAGAGATCAAACAAAGGCCTTGAATGCATGTACATAAGCATAACCAATGGATACAAGACACTGGGGAAGGGGGGGTTGGTGCCGGCATCTACTGGGGGGTAGGAGAGGCTAGGGTGAGGTTAATTGTGGGGGGGTGGAAAGGAGATATATGTACTACTATTTGTAATATTTTAAACAATAACAAAAAAAAAGTTTAACTCTATTTCGGGAAAAAAGGCCAACGGAGAAAGCAAATCTTCTGTGGTAACAATCCTCATAATCCCATAGTTTTACAATGACAAACATTTATTTCATGCTCATACTTGAGGTTAATACCACAGCACTACACATTTTTTCATCTAGAACCCCAGCTAAAGAGGCAGCTCCTATGTGCAATAAGCCATTCTTGTGGAGAAAGAATGAGAGTGAGTGCTCGCCAAAACTCACAGACTAAGGAGAACAGGTACATGTCACATTTATTCACATTCCATTGGCCAAAACAAGTCACATGATCAAGCTCAACATCCTTGAGGTAGAGATGGAAAATACTCTTACAAGGAAGGGATAATAAATTGTAAACAATACTAACAGGGGGAGAAAAAATGGCAGCGGGATAGACGGACATGTCTAGAGCCTTGTCACTGAGCAGAGAGAACAACTGAGGGTCGCACTGGGAGTATTTGTTGGCGAGTTAAGGGACAATTGTCCTCCAAGAGAAGGTGGGGGACTGCTGGACGGGGCTCCTCTGACCAGGCAACCCCACTGCCGTAAAGTTTTTTCTCCCGGAGCCACCAGCACAGACAAGGAGACTGCGCCATCTTGAAGGGGAAAGTGGATGAAAAGCTACAGCTTCGGAACCCAATGAACAGCTGTGAGCCCCAGAACATCACTCCCCAATCATAGCAAACACTCAGATTCAGAGGAGGTCTACAGTCCACATGGAAAAGTGAGATTTCGCCTGGGATAAGGTGAGGTCTCTGGTCCCACAGAATGAAAGGCGCACACTGTGGGAGCTGGACCAGGGGAAACCTGCAACTAGAAAAATAAGTGGCTGTTGGGGCTGGCATAATACATGAATGTGGAAGGGGGTCTTCAGAGCTGCTAACAGAGGGGATCTCTAGAGAGCAATCCATTTGGATCTGAGGCAGGACAGCCTGGAAGTTATTAAAGTGTGCCCACTGCTTGGAAAAGAGTGGTGAAGGGAGATTGTGCATACTTGCACTCTTTCCTCTTCAGATCTTTGCTGCTGATTGATAAGCCTAATACATAGGATCAACCACTTGGGGATATCCTAAGAGACTGCAGGGGAAAGTTGTTTTTCTCAAACCTGGGAATGAGAACGCAGAATAACCATCAAAGAACCAGCTCTGCAGCAACCCACTCCCACAAACCGATATTGAGTGCCACAGGAAAAGCAAGATCTAAGAACAGGCTAGAGAGGACTTATAGTCTCAGAGGTCAATCCAAAAACAATGCCACCCAGGGGCTGACTCACAAATTGGCTCTTGTGTAATCACAACAGAATAAAGAGATTAAGACACAACACCTGCATAAAAACCAGGACTAGCATACAACACTGAGCAGCAGTGGAACTCAGGGAACTACAATACTGTCCTGATTAAGAAAGAGGCATGCCAAACAGAACAAGAGAAGAAGAGAATGATGTTCACTATTGCAGATTCTATTCTTTTATTTATTTATTTTTAATTTTTTATTTTTTATTTTTTCATCTTTTAATTGAAAAACTAATTTTTCCCTTTTTTGTGAATTGATTTTGCCTTTTTAATTATTACATTTTCATTTTAAATGGTATTATTACTACTACTAATTTAACTTTTGGGGGAAAAAAGTTCCATTTTATTTTCCCTTTATTTTGTTTTGGGATTAGAGTTCTATATTCTATTTTCATCTTTCCTTTAGCAACATTTTATTCTATCTCAACTCTATATTATGCCATCACTCTCTTCTTAAATTTTCACATTTTGTTTTCCTGTTTCTCTTACCCTTTTTCTACTTTAGATTTTTCCTATTCTTTCTTTTTCCCAGTTAAAATTAACCCCACTTATATATCAAATTTCCAATCCCCCACTCCAAGTTGATACACACCTCTCTCTTCTCTGTCTTCATTATCCAAAAAAATGGTATTTCTTCATGTCCTTGTGTTGTTGTTTGCTTGTATGTAGATTATATAGATTTTTTTACTTTTTTGTGAGATTGTTTTGCTTATTCTTCTTGTCTTATTTTGCTTTTTGTTTGCTTTGTTTTTGTTTGTTTTTCATCTCTGTTTTCCCTCACCTCCCTTGATATTAGTTGTTATTTGTGGTTCGTATTGATCTCCAGGTACTTGTTTCTGGAATTTATTGGGATTAGTGGCTGTTCTATTAGAGTTTTCTTCTAAAATATATAATTTATTCCCCTTTTCTTTGGTATTCTCTTTCTTTTCTCTCTTACTTTTTTTGATCTTCTTTTTTCTTTTTTTACTTCCTTTTTCTCCTTCCTCCCAATTTCAATTTAGCACTCCTTTCTTTTCTTTTTTCCTCTTTTGTCTTCTTTTTCTACTTTCCCCTATTTTGTCTCTCTGTGGTGGTCACCTTATTTGTGATTATTAATATCTTGAATACAATTCTGTTCAGTGCCTTGCGCATTGTACCTGGTGGTGTTGTATTTTGTGCCTTTAAATCAACACAGGAGAGAGAAAACTACATAACAAGACACTGGAGAAGAGAGACCAAGGGGAGACAAAGAAACAGCCCGCATGTGAGTGAAAAGCAGGCATCACCAGAAAAGGAGGCAAATGAAATGGAGGAAAGCAACCTGCCAGAGAAAGAATTCAGAGAAATGGTCATAAGGTGACTGAAAAGAATGGAAAACAAATTCAACAATATGAGTAAGAACCAAGAGCAAATGAAGAGGAACCAAGAGGAAATGAAGAAGAATCAAGAAGAAATGAAAAATGACACTGCTGCAGTAAAGAACTCACTATAAAGCATCAATAATACACAACAGGAAGCAGAGGACTGCATAAGTGAGCTAGAAGACAAGATAGGAAAAAAATACTCAAGTAGAGCAGTTTCTAGAAAAAAAAATTAAAAAGCAGGAGAGCCTAAGGAAACTTTGGAATAACACAAAACAAAACAACATCTGCATTATAGGGGTTCCAGAAGAAGAGGAAACTGAGCAAGGAATAGAAAACCTGGTTGAAGAAATAATGAGAGAAAACTTCCCTGATAAAGGGAAGAAAAAAAAACACACAAATCCAAGAAGCTCACAGAGTCCCAAGCAAAATGAACCCAAAAGGAAAGATGTCAAGGCACATTATCATTAAATTGGCAAACACCAACAACAAAGTAAAAATCTTAAAAGCAACCAGAGAGAGACAGAAGGTTACCTACAAAGGAATCCCCATCAGACTAGCTACTGATTTCTCAACAAAAACTCATCAGGCCAGAAGGGAATGGAATGAAATATATGAAGTCATGCAAAGGAAGTGTCTGAATACAAGAATGATGTACCCAGTAAGGCTATCAATCAAAATTGAAGGTGAAATCAGAATATTCACAGACCAAAAAAAAAAGGGGGGGAGGGGATGTGTTACCACCAAATCAGAAATGTAAGAAATCCTAAAGAGTCAGCCAGAAAAGAAAAAGGAAGAAGAAGAAGAATAAATAGGAAGCAAAGAAGGAACACAGGAGTAAAAAATAAAAATGGTGATAAATAAGTATCTATCATAATACTTTTAAATGTAAATTGATTAAATGCCCCAATTAAGACATAGGGTAACAGACTGGATAAGAAAACAGACCCTATATCAGCTGTCTACCAGAAACCCACCTCAGAAAAAAAGATGCACACAGACTTAGAATGAAGCAATGGAAAGAGGTTTTTCAGACAAATGGAAATAAAAAATAAAGGTGGGGAATCAATACTTATATGAGACAAATTAGATCTCAAAGTGAAGACTATAACAAGGGATAAGAGAGGCCACTACATAATATTAAAGGGAGAAATCTAACAAAAAGAAATAACTCTGGTAAACATATATGCACCCAATACAGGAGCAAATAAGCACATGAAAACACTACTAGAGGATATCAAGGGAGAGATTGACAGCAATATAAAGAGAGTAGCAAACTTTAATACCCCATATCACCATTGGACAAATCCTATAAACAAAAAATCAGCAAAGAAACATCCTAAATGATTCAGTAGACCAGGAGGAATTAATTGATATCTTCAGAACATTTCACCACAAAGCCACATAATATACATTCTTCTCAAGTGCACACGGATAATTTTCAAAGATAGATCATATGTTGGGTCATAGGCAAAGTCTCTTCAAATTCAAGAAGATAGAAATCATATCAAGCATTTTCTCAGATCACAATGGCAAAAACTGAAAATCAAGTACCATAAAAACAATGCAAAGAAATCAAAACATGGAGACTAAATAGCATGCTATTAAACAATGACTGGCTAACCAGAGAATCAAGGAAAAAATTAAAAAAAAACATCATGGCAACAAATGACAATGAAAACACAAAAATAGAATATCTATGGGACACAATTAAAGCAGTACAGAGAGGGAAGTTCATACCTCTAAAAGGTACTGTAAAAAAAAAAAAAGAAAGAAAGAAACAATGGTAATAAATTACCTAACTCTGCAACTAAAAGAGCTAGAAAGAGAGCAAGAAAAAAAAGCCCAGTGTAAGCAGAAGAAAGGAAACAGTAAAGATCAGAGAGGAGATAAACGACATAGAGATCAAGGAAACAATTTAAAAGATCAACAAAACCAAGATTTGGTTCTTTGAAAGAATAAACAAGATTGATGAACCTCTAGCCAGGCTCACCAAAAAGCAAAGAGAGAGGATCCAAATAAACAAAATCAGGAATGAAAGAGGAGAAATAACAACAGTCCCCACCAAAATACAAAGGATTGTTAAAAAAAAAATACTATGAATAATTTTATTCCAACAAACTGGACAACCTGGAGGAAATGGACATATTCCTAGAAAAATGTATCCTTCCAAAATTCAATCAGGAGGAATCTAAACATCTCAATAGGCCAATAACTATGGAAGAAATTGAAGCTGTCATCAAAATGCTTCCAGTACATAAGAGTCTGGGACCAGATGGCTACACAGGAGAGTTTTACCAAACATTCAAGGAAGAATCAAAACCTATCCTCCTCAAAAAAATTCAAGAAGAATAAACACTTCCAAACACCTTCTATGAAGCTAGCATCACCCTATTACCAAAACCAGATAAAGACAACACAATGAAAGAGAATACAGGCCAATATGCCTCATGCACATATATGCTAAAATCCTCAACAAAATTCTAGCAAACTGGATCCAGCAGTACAACAGAAATATCATACATCATGACGAAGTGGGATTGATCCCAGAAATGCAAGGATGGCAGAATATCTGCAAAAACAATAAATGTGATACATGACATAAACAAATTGATTGATAAAAATCACATACTCATATCAATTGATGCAGAAAAAGCCTTTGACAAAATTCAATACCCTTTCTTGATAAAAACTCTCAGCAATGTGGAAATAGAACTTACCTCAATATCATAAAAACCATATATGATAAACCCACATCTAACATCATACTCAATGGGCAAAAACTGAAACCATTTCCCCTAAGAACAGGAACAAGACAGGGATGCCCACTCTCACTGCTCCTGTTCGATATAGTACTGGAAGAACGAGCCATTGCGATTAGACAAGAAGAAAAATAAAGGCATCCAAATTGGAAAAGAAGAAGTAAAACTGTTCTTATTTGCAGATGACATGATACTGTACATAAAAAACCTGAAAGACATCCTTAAAAAAACAAAAGACTTAATTAATGAATTCGGCAATGTGGCAGGATACAAAATCAATGCCAAGAAATCTATACCATCTCTATACACCAATAGTGAACTTATAGAAAGAGAGTAAAAAATTAATTCCATTTACCATCACACCAAAAAAATTTAGATATCTAGGAATAACTTAACTAATGAGGTAAAAGACCTATATGGAGAAAACTACAAGACACTGAAAAAAGAGATAGAGGAAAATATAAACAGATGGAAGAGCATACCATGCTCATGGATTGGGAGAATCAACATCATGACAATGTTCAGACTACCTAAAGCAATCTATAGATTCAATGCACTACCCATTAAAATATCAACAACATATTTCACAGACCTAGAAAGAACTCTCCAAAGATTCTTCTGGATTAAAAAAAAGACCCGAATAACCACAGCAATCCTGATAAAGAAGAATAAAGTTGTTGGGATATCAATACCAGATTTCAAGCTGTATTACAAAGCCACTGTTCTCAAAACAGCCTGATACTGACACAAGAACAGATATATAGATCAATGGAATAGAATAGAGAACCTAGGTATCAACCAAAACTACTATGAACAATTAATATTTGACAAAGAAGGCATGAAAATACAATGGAGTCTAGAGATTCTTTTCAATAAATGGTGTTGGGAAAATTGGACAGATACACACAAAAAAATGAAATCAGACCAGCAACTTAAACAAAAATAAACTCAAAATGGATAAAGAACTGAAACATAAGATGGGAAACCATAAAAATACTAGAGGAATACACAGGCAACACAATTTCAGACATATGACGAAGGAACTTCTTCACTGATAGTGCTCCTAAGGCAATGGAAGCTAAATATAAAAATAAACAAATGGGACTACATCAAAATAAAAAGCTTTTGCACAGCAAAAGAAACCATCAACAAAACAACAAGAAAGACCACTACATGGGAGAACATATTTGCAAATGTTATCACTGATAGAGCTTTAATCTCCAACAGCTACAGGCAACTTATACAACTTAATAAAAGGAAGATAAATGATCCAATAAAAAATGGCAAATAGAACTTTTCGAAAGAAGATGGAAGGAATGCCAAGAGACACATGAAACATGCTCAAAGTCACTATTTGTCTGAGAGATGCAAATGAAAATGACAATGGATACCATCTCACTCCTGTCAGAATGGCTATCATCAACAAATCAGCAAATGACAAGTGTTGGCGAGATTGAGGAGAAAAGGAACCCTTGTACACTGCTGGTGGGAATGCAGACTGGTGCAGCAACTGTGGAGAACAGTATGGAGTTTCCTCAAAAAGGTAAAAATGAAACTCCCATTTGATCCAGTAATCCCACTCCTAGGAATATATCCTAAGAAAATAGGAACACCAGTCAGAAAGGATCTATTCATCCCTTGTTCATAGCAGCACAATTTACAATAGCTAAGATTTAGAAACAGCCTAGGTGCCCATCAGCAAATGACTGGGTCAAAAAACTATGGTACATCTACACAATGGAATACTATGGTGCCATAAAAAAGAAGAAATTCTTACCATTTGCAGCAACCTGAATGGAACTGGAGAGCATTATGCTAAGTGAAAGAAGTCATTCCATGAAAGAAAAATACCACATAATCTCACTCATTTATGGATAATTAAGAGCATTATAAACTGATGAACAAAAAGATAGATACAGAGGCAGTAAAGCATCAGACAGGCTGTCAACTTACAGTGGGAACATTAGGGAGAGGTAGGGTTGATAAGAGATCAACCAAAGGACTTCTATGCATGCATATAAGCATAACCAATGGACACAAGACACTGGGGGGTTAGGGTGTGCATGGTTGTGAGAATAGGGGGCAATGGGAAGATATGTGTACATGTAATACATTAATTAAAAATTGTTAAAAAACTATACTAATAATTATTACAAAAAGCAAACATCAGACAACAGTATAATTCTGGGCTGAATTGAGAAATTACAGAAAACCTGAGATGAGGTGAGCACCATGGATGATGTGAAAATGAGAGGGAATAAAGAAAGAAAACAGACCTTACTTGATTGCCTACTATATACCAGTTTGCCTCAGTTCATCCAACCATCCTATGAGGAAACAAACTCGTTAACTTGCCCATATCATTTAAATTGTAGTATTAAATACCTAGTTCCAAAATCCACATTCTTTCCAACACTGGCACAGATGAGTCACACTTAAGACATTTGAAATGAAAAGGGGATACTATGACAGCACAAGAACAGCTAAGAACAGAGACAGGATTTTCAGATTTCAGAATTTATATAGCAGTAAAAGTCTGCCCTGATCAGAATAGCAGGCCGAGTTAAAGAGTTGCAAAAACTAAAAATTATCAGGAGAGATCTGGTTTTGAAGAACTTTTATAGCCCAGAAGAGTAATATGAGGAGAAATGATAGATTGAGTTTGAGACATCTTGCCATTAATAGTGGGTGAACTTGGGCAAGTGTCTATAGGCTCTGGAAGTGAGCTCTCTCCATTGTGAAATGGAAAGATGTGGGAAAGAACTGTAGGGATTGATGGTTTCTAAATCCTTTTATGGAGACAATGCATAAAGGTCTAGTAGATTTGGGGGAAATGGCATTAACTCAACCTCTTACTGTATTGTCTCCTCCCAGTTCCTGAATTTCCCAGCCCCAGGCTGTAAGAGATGTTGGAAAGGAAGTGAGGCCCACTACATTCACAAAGATGATATTTTGATGGTGGAGAAAGCAGCCAAATTTGTCCGTTTTAACAGGCAAGCATTCTGAGTTTCTATAAAAAGCCACTGTCACTGATATGATAAATGAGGTGTTTAAGAGGGATTACTGTGGCAGGGAGACCTATACAGAATGCAGGATGAGGGCTAGTGACAGAAAAGGCAGTGGGAACAGAGAGGAAAGGAGGCTTGGAAGGGGGAAGTCAGTGGGGACAGAGAGGAAAGGGCATTTAAGGGACATATCTAAGATGACAGTGGAAATGTACAGGTCTCAAACTGTTAATTTCTGATACAAAATCTAAACTGGTTTTCTTTTCTGAAATGAATTATTGAAATAATTTGCGACTCAAATCTTGCTCCCTTTCCCTCCTCAAGGTACAAACTTTTAACAAGTCAAACATAGAACTTTGGCTACTTTTCAAGCGTTCTAATATCACACAGATGGGAGTTGTCATTCCAGTAAATTAGCTATAAGTGTATTTTAGGTGTGATTGTAAAGGGCCCATTATTTACTGCAGGGCTGGCATTGCCAGGCACCCTGTTGTTGTGCATTGAATATGGAATGTAGTGATTGCCTATTTTATGTTTTAAATTTGAGTCCTACAGATTTGGCTTCTGGCTAAATAGAAGAAAAAAAAAGGTTTGTTTCTGCAGGAAAATATATAACATATATACTCCACAGCCACACCAACTATAACATGACACATTTTCAAAATCTTGGGTAGCTTTTAATACCATAATGTTCCAATGTCAAAGTGAGGATGTATGAGATATGAGTCTACTTGACACCTTGGATATTTATCCAGACTAGAAGGCTGACAGCAAACGAAGTTCCACCACTATCAAGGGGAGAGAAAGGAGAGTGCCAGTCCTCTCAATAGAAAAGCATAAATCATACAACCCTCAAAAATCAATTTTAACTTGAAATTTGAGATAAAAGTGTATCAGAAATGGGAACTGGGAGAAAAAAACCCTGTTCCCAGAGCCGGTGCTCAGCCATGGTCAGCACTCAGCAAAGATTTGCTTCCTCCTCAGCGATGTTACATGAGCACAGATGCTTTCAGGAAACTTTCCACCAATTTAGTTCACAACAGTTGGTCTGTTACAGCTTAAGATTTGGGGGATGCAAATGAAAAGAAAAAATTGATCTATATTTCTGAAGAGGAGAAACAGAGGAGAGACATTTCCAAGATCACTGAAGACTGAAACTTAAGAATCATTAACCTTATAAGAGAGAAATTTACCCAGTCCTGTAAACAAGCGCTATACTGAGAACATGGACTGGGAAGATCCTAAAGGCTGGTCCAGTACTACTACCAGCAATCTGGGCCCCGGTTTCCTTTTGTTTTATCACTATGCCAAGCAGTGTGCACCAGGTGCTATGCCAGCCCTGGGGAACCCTGATACTGGCCCCAAACCTAGTGGCAAAGATAATAATAAGGATATAAACTACATGGTCTACAGAAAGAACCAAGGGACTCAGTAACCTCTCAAGCCTCAGAATTCCAACATCCTTCAGAGCCTCTGAGCACCATATGGGCTGAAATAGATAAAAGGAACTTCGTCATGAAATCAAACGTGAATTGTTGAACAGGTAGGAATTTTTAACAGCATGGAGAGCAAGGCAGGAGTCTTAAGGGAAGTTAGGCAATGTAAGCAGAAGTCAAAGAAGAGGAAAGTAATAACTTTCCTAGAGAATGAAGGGAAGTAAAAAAGAGATCAAATTGTGTTAGATTAAAGAAAACCTTAAAAATTAGATCAAGAAATTTGAATAGAGAATCCAAGATGGCGGCATAGGTAAACACCTACACTGCTGCCTCGCACAACAATTTCAAAACTACAACGAAAAGACAGAATGGACATCATCCAGAACCACAGGAAAGCTGAGTGTTAAGTTCTACAGCTAGAAGGAAAGAGAGGGGCTCACAGAAACCCAGAGGAGCTGCAAAAAGCTGAGGTACGGAGACAAGCGCACTGAGAGAGCGGGTGCCAGAGTACCTGGCTGGCTTTCTCTGGCAGGAAGGAAACGGAGACTCCCAACGGCATTGAACCCCTTATCTTACGACACTAAACTCCAGATCTAGCCGAAACTCATACAGGGGAGTTTGGACTGTGAAAAGGAAGAGGTGCACAGAAATTTAGGGGAGTCGCAAAAGATCAGAGGGCTACCGGCACGCACGGCACTGTGCAGAGGACAGATTGCTGATTGTGCCGCTGGCTTTCGGGAGTGGGCGGGAGACAGACCATCCCAACTGTGCCACTTCTGACTCCACTAAGCCCCTGTATTGAGCAAAACCCTGGAGATCTAGACTCGTGTGGTCCTGGTGGGCAGAGGAGCTGGAAAGGCAGCAGTCTAGAAGCACTGCGGGCGCTCACGCATAAGGACTGCTCCAGGGATTACCCAGTCACGTGCGAATCTGGGAGCTGTGGAGGGCGGAGCCGACTGGAAGCCAAGGCAGTCCCTTAAGCCCTGAGACTCTACCCATCCCAAGCTCAACAGAGGCTTCTTCAGTTTTGCAAGTCTGGTATCATAAGGCTGAATTCAACACAGAAGTTTCCCCAGCATAGTGAAAATGCCGAGACAAGGGAAGGGATCACAAACAAAAGAAAAGGAGGGAAAAAACGACTGGATAGAGAGTTCAAACCCACGCTTATAAGGTTTTTCAAGAATATGCTAGAAAAGATGGATAAATTTATCTAGTCCCAAGAGGAGATGCAAAAGGACCAAAGAGACACTGACTGAAATAAAAAAATACTATACAGAGTCCTAACAGCAGACTAGAGGAAGGCAAGAATCAAGTCAAAAATTTGAAATATAAAGAAGCAGAAAACACTCAACTGGAAAAGCAAGAAGAGAAAAGAATCCAAAAATGTGAAGATAATGTAAGGAGACTCTGGGACAGCTTCAAGTGTACCAAATCAGAATTGTGGGGGTGCCAGAAGAAGAGAGAGAGCAAGATACTGAAAACCTACTTAAAGAAATAATGACTGAAAACTTCCTACATCTGGTAAAAGAAATAGACTAACAAGTCCAGGAAGCACACAGAACCCCATACAAAAGGAATCCAAAGAGGACCACACCAAGGCACATCATAATTAAAATACCAAGAGCAAAAGACAAAGAGAGTATGTTAAAAGCAGAAAGAGAAAAACAGTTCATTACCTACAAGGGAGCACCCATACTACTGTCAGCTGATTTCTCAACAGAAACGATGCAGGCCAGATGGGAGTGGCAAGAAATATTCAACGTGATGAATAGCAAGAACCTACAACCAAGAATACTCTATCCAGCAAAGCTAACATTCAGAATTGAAGGGCAGATAAAGAGCTTCACAGAGAAGAAAAAGCTAAAGGAGTTCATCAACTCCAAACCAGTATTATATGAAATGCTGAAAGATACTCCTTTAGAAGAGGAAGAAGAAAAAGGTAAAAGCCAAAAAATTATGAACAACAAATACATATCTATCAACAAGTGAATCTAAAAATTAAGTGAATTAAAAAATTGATCAACAGAATAAACTGGTGAATATAATAGAATCAGGAGCACAGAAAGGGAGTGGACTGATAATTTTCAGGGGGAAATGGGTGAGGGGTGTACAGGGAGACTGGACAAAAATCAGACACCTATGGATGAGATCAATGGGAGGGAGGTAAGGGCAGAGGGAAGTGTGGGAGCTGGGTGGAGGGGTGCTATGGAGGGGAAAAAAGAGAAACAAATGTAATAATCTGAAAAATAAAGATTTAATTTTTAAAAAATAAATAAATAAATAAATAAATACTACTTATATATCCAAAACTCCTAAAAAAAAAAAAAAGAAAGAAAAAGAAATTTGGAGTTTTTCCTATAAGGTACCAATAGGTGTGTTCTGTGGGGGGGGTTTTATGTGGGATAATAGAATTTGGTGGAAAAAAATATATATTGGCAGGACAGGACCTATTAAATAAAGGATGGATTGAAGCAGTGAGGATGAACATAAAGAGATAAGGCAGAGGGTTATTACAATAATCTGCGGGGCTTGCACCAGGAGGATGGAGGTGAGACTGAAAGGCTGGCACAGATCCTCAGCAGAGATGAGAAGGGACAAGGTCTGGCAAGTGACCAGGATTATAGGAAAAACAATGGAGGATCCAAAGTGACTCAGAGATCTTAAGGTCAAGTAATTGGGTATTAGTTGGGTTATTTACAAAAACTAAAAAAAAATTGAGATGGAACATGTATATGAGCAGGTCACAGGCTTCTCCGAAGTAATGCCAGCCTTCTGATGACACACAGGACTGGTTTTGCAATTTGTATCTATGGATTGCACAGCTGTATTTTTAGAACCACTTGTGAATCATAAAATGTCTTAGCTTGGCTTATATTTAAATTAACCTTCAGCCTGGTCATTTACAGCCACACTTGTACCCTTGCTATAGTTAATTATAAGTACTATAAAAGGTTACTCTTGCCAAGAGAGAAGTTCAATTATGATATATATTCCATTGTTTTAATCACAATTCTTTACTACCCAAAGACATTCACTGACAAGAAGATTGAAAGAGTAATTGCAATGCCTTCCTCTAAAACAAAGAGAAATCAATTTACAATGTCAAATATAAGTGGCAATGTGTAGAGAACCATCATCTGAAACATGACACATTTTCAAAATCTTGGGTAGCACAATTTTCTTCAGACACCCCTGGACAAAGAGACAGAATAACAGGGTACAGAAGCAAATTTCTTAAACATCCATAGTCTGATGAACATTAGAAATGGCAAGAAATTGGTCTTTTCAGAGAAAATGCACAAAGACAGCATTCTCAATAAACAAACAAAGGGAAGCAAAGAGATAAGACAAAATGGTAAAAATGGCTAGAGCTGTTCCTTGAACAGTAACTATTGGAGACCAGAATTTTTCAAAGTACTTCGGGAAAAATTAAGAAATAAAATAACCATGAGTCAGATAAAACTCTTTAGGATGTGAACATTTAAAATAGAATATGAACACTTTCAAATCTCAGACTCCTCTAGAAATGAACAAAGGCACTTTCCCAAGTACAGAGCATTTTTGTTTAACCTACTTAATGTATTTTTGCAAGCTGAAGAATATGATTTATAGCTTAGCTCTCATTGTAAAAACTGGGAGGGCTTCTCTTAAAGAGCTAGCACATTAAAGTATTTAAAATATTGGCTTAATTTCTGAATTATTTTCTTACAGGAATTTTGAATGCCCCCTCCTTTAGATTTCATAAATGTTTAATAGTTTCTTAAAATCAAACAAAACAGGTGTACCACTGAATTTGCCAGAATTTATAACTTTTAATTTTAATTCATTATGGAGGTGGACTATCTAACTTAAAGGCACTTTCAAATTTTATCGTTGACATAACCATACCCATCCTCCACACACAACCTGCTTCTACAACTAAGCTGGTCAGCATCAGAAAGACTGAAGTCTCTATTAGAATGTCAGTATCCATTTAGGCTCACCATTTCCCATTTCTCAATATACACAGCTTTTACATGTGAAAAAAAATCTTACACTTAAATAATAAAAATGTTATTAAATTCTTGGATAACCTGGAAAGTATCCAGCAGCCATTTTCTTCAAGAAAAAGAAAAGGGAAAAATAAAAATACTCAGAAAAGAAAATACATTCACACAACTAGTTTGAGCCCCCCAAGAATCAAAACAGTACTTGGTTACTTATCATATTCCAAAAGATGAAATGTACCTATTAATGAAGGAAAACAACTTTCCAAAGTCAAGGATTTTGACAATTGGGGCCTCTCTACTCCACTAATGAGAAACTTTTTCTAATGGATTTCAATTCTCTCCAAAAAAGAAAACTCTCTTGCGTAAATCTGGTAAAATTCCAACCTGGCCAACTTTTAAACCTGAAAATACTCATTCCAGCAGGACAGAACTAAAATGATACTTCCCTTATTCCAAGTGCCACAAACTCATAGAAGTCTATAAATGAATCTATGCTCAGTGGTTTAGCAAAAATCACAAGAAAATAATCAACAAAAAATACACAAATAATAATGTTTTTTATTTTATCAATGACTTCGGATATTTTCAGCAAATAAAATAATTTTTGTGAACACAGATCCAAGCAGACTCCAATCTAATAGTTCCCAATCAAGATCCAAATGGAGATGATGGATCCCTACACGTTGCCACTCAGATTTGATATTAGCATGGAGTCGCTTTTTGTGGGAAAGATTGCTAACTGTCCCACCGTGGCCATCTTCTCCTTCACTCTTTTTAAAAAAATATTTTTATTTATTTCAGAGAAAAAGGGAAATGGAGAGAGAGATAGAAACATCAATGATGTGAGATAGTCATCAATCAATTAGCCACTTCCTGCATACCCCCTCACCGGGGAATTGAACCCTGATCTCCTGGTTCATATGTCAATGCTCAACCACTAAGCCACATTGGCTGGACTCCTTCACTCTTTTTTTTTTCTTTATTATTGAAAGTATTAGAAGTGTCCCATTTGTTTGTTTGTTTGTTTTTCCCACTGAACTCCGCCACCCAGCACTCACCACTCCCAAGCCTTCACAACTCTATTGCATTACACCTCTTTATTATATATGATAATAGAGATAATATGCAAATTGACTGTCACAACCTCACACACAAAGATGGCCACCCCTATTTGGTCCATATCCTATCTAATAAAAGAGCAATATGCAAATTGACCATCATTCCAATACACAAGATGGCTGCCCTCATGTGGTCAAAGATGGCTGTCCTCCATGTCAAAATTCGTACACTGGGGGAAAAAGGGACCCCTCAGCCCAGGCTGCACCCTCTTCAATCTGGGACCCCTCAAGGGATGTCCAACTGCCCACAGGGATTGGGCCTAAAGTGGCAGTCAGCCATCCCTCTCACAATCTGGGACTGCTGGTTGCTAACCACTTGCCTGTCTGCCTGTCTGATTGCCCCTAACCTCTTCTTCCTGGCAGCCTGATCACTCCCTAACCACTCCATTGCCAACCTGATTGATGTCTAACTGCTCCCCTGCTGAACTGATCATCACCACTGCCCACCCCTGCTGACCATGTCACCCCCAACTGCTGTCCCCTGCCAGCCAGATGGACCCAACTGACCTTCCCTGCTAGTCATTTTGTGGCAACCATCTTGTGACCAAATGGGGATGGCCATGTTGTGACCTCATGGGGGCAGCCATCTTGTGACCACATGGGGGTGGCCATCTTTGTGTGTGAGGTTGTGACAGTCAATTTGCATATTACCTCTATTATCCTATATAATAAAAAGGTGTAATGCAAATTGACCATTACTCCAACACACAAGATGTCTGCCTCCATGTGGTCAAAGATGTCCACCCCCATGTAGGCACAAGATGGCCACCACAAGATGGCCAACAGGGGAAGGCAATTGTGTGCAGTCAGGCTAGCAGGGGAGGGCAGTGGGGAGAGACCAGGCCTGTAAGGGAGGACATTAGGGGCCACCAGGCTAGCAGAGGAGAGCATTTAGGGATGACCAGGCTGGCAGGGGAGAGCAATTAGGGGCAATCGGGCCAACAGAGGAGCAGTTAGGCATCAATGAGGCTGGCAAGGGAGTGGTTAGGGGTGATTAGGCTGGCAGGCAGAAGTGATTAGGGGCAATCAGGCATGCAGGCAAGTGAGCAATTGGGAGCCAGCAGTCCTGGATTATGAGAGGGATGTCTGACTACCCATTTAGGCCCAATTGAGATCAGACCTAAATTGGAAGTTGGACATCCCTTGAGGGGTCCCAGTTTGGGAAGGGTGCAGGCTGGGCTGAGAGACACCCCTCCCATACACGAATTTTGTCCACCAGACCTATAGCATAGCATAAAGAGAGATAGATATAGATAGATGATTATAAGCTTATGAATTAGTAAGTGCTTTTTTATATTTGGGGGGGGTTAGGATATATTCCTAGAAGTGGGATCACTGAGTCAAATGACATATTTAATATTTTAAGACAACTTCCTACTGTTTCCCATAATGGCTATACCAGTCTGCATTTCCAACAGCAGTGTACTAAGATTCCCTTTTCCCCACATTCTTGCCAGCACTTGTCATTTGTTGATTTGTTGATGATAGTCATTCTGAAAAGTATGAGGTTATACCTCATTGTCATTTTAATTTGCATCTCTCTGTTGATCAGTGACTGATTATTTTTTCATATGTCTCTTGGCCATTTGTATGTTCACTTTGGAGAAGTGTGTACTTAGGTTCTTTGCTCATTTTTCAATTGAATTTTTTGTCTTCTTTGGTTAAACTGTATGAGTTCCTTATATATTTTTTAATATTAACCCTTTATCAGATGTATCATTACCATATATGTTCTCCCAAACAGAGGGCTCTGTTTTCATTTTGATGATCATTTCTTTTGCTGTGCAGTAGCTTTTTATTTTGATGTAGTTCCATTTGTTTATTTTCACCTTAGTTTCCTTTGCCCTAGGAGATGTATCCTAAACATATTGCTATGAGAGATGTCTGACATTTTGCTGCCTATGGTTTCTTCTAAGATTTTTATGGTTTTAAGACATACGTTTAAGAATTTTATCAATTTTGAATTTGTTCTTATGTATGGTCTAAGTTGGTGATACAGTTTCATTTTTTTAATAAATCTTTATTGTTCAGATTATTACAGTTACTCCCTTACCCCCACCACTGTCCTCATCCATAGGTGTATGATTTTTGTCCAGTCTCTTTCCCTACCTCACACACCCCATTCCCCCAAGAATTGCCAGTCCATTTCCTTTCTATACCCTGATTCTATTATATTCACCAGTTTATTCTCTTCACCAGATTTTTTATTCATTTGATATTTGTTGTCACTTTGTTGATCATAATTTTTATCTTTACCTTTTCTTCTTCTTAAAGAATTTAAGCATTTCATATAATACTGGTTTGGCAGTGATAAACTCCTTGAGCTTTATTTTTTTTTAAACTGTGAAGCTCTTTTTCTGACCATCAATTCTAAATGATAGCTTTGCTGGGTAGAGTAATTTTGTTTGAATGTTATTGCTATTCATCACTTTGAATATTTCTTGCCACTCCCATCTGGCCTGCATAGTTTCTGTTGAGAAATCAGCTGACAGTCGTATGAGTATGCCCTAATAGGTAACTAACTGTTTTTCTCTTGCTGCTTTTAATATTCTCTCTCTGTCTTTTGTTCTTGGCATTTTAATTATGATGTGGGTTGGTGTGATCCTCCTTGGATTCCTTTTGTTTGGGGTTCGGTTGCTTCCTGGACTTATAGGTCTATTTCTTTCACTAGGTAGAGGAAGTTTTCTATCATTATTTCTTCAAATAGGTTTCAATATCTGGCTCTCTCTCTTCTTCTGGGAGCCCTATAATTCATATCTTGGTATGCTTGAAGTTGTCCCAGAGGTTCCTAGCACTATTTTCATATTTTAGATTTTTTTTTTCAATTGGGTATTTTTTTGCTTCTTCAGCCAGTATTTTTTGCTTCTTTGACTTGATTCTTGGGATCTTCTAGTCTGCTGTTAGATCTCTGTATATTATTCTTCATTTCAGTCAGTGTATGGTTAATTTCTAATTGGTCCTTTTTCATATCCTCGAGGGTCTCACTATTTTTCTCAGAGGTTTCTAGAACATTCTTGAGTAACCTTGTAACTGTGATTTTGAACTCTATATCTAGTCTTTTGCTTTCCTCCATTTCTTTCATTTGTGATCTGTTTCTTTGTCTCTGCATTTTGGTTGCTTCCCTGTGTTGATAGAGTGGCTTTGTGTTTTAGGTGTCCTATAGGGCCCAGTGGCTCAGCCTCCCTAATTATCTGAGGGGGACATTCTTGGTACACTCCATTGTGGACTGTGTGCACAGTCTTATTGTAGTTAAGCCTTGATTGCTGTTGATATCACTGGGAGGAATTGACCTCCAGGCCAATTGGTTGTGAGGACCAGTTGTGTCTACAATGGGAGAACTTCTGTGCTGGAGACTCCATTATGGAGCAGGACTTGCTTCAGTACGGCTTTGGCACTCATTGAGTCTACCCCCTGAGTGTGTCTCTTACGGATGTGAAGAAATGCAATCTGGAAGGTCTCACCCTGACCACTGGGTACACTGACTATTGGATCTCCAAGGAGGTACAAAGTTAGCCACTGTCTGAAGCCACCCAGCAGGAACTACAGAGAGATATGTAGATTTCTCCTCTTTCTTTGGGACTTGGGGGTGACCAGATGAGGCCTACCTGTGAAGCAATGCAAACTGTTGTGGAGCTTTGGGCCTTCTTTTGGACACTCTGGGGCTCTCTGACCCAGCTGCAGTTTGTTAGGTTTAGATTGCAGAAGACGAGGTCATTCATATGCAAAAGCCTCTGTGCACAGCTTGGTGGGATTATAAATTGGAGTCGAGGTTTCAGGGAATCACCAGGGCAGAACAAAGAGCAATGACTGACCATCAGTCCTGCTCCGAAGAGGTCCCTGGTTCTCTGTGTCTTGCAGCACTGTGTTGAAACAAGGTTGTTTATAGTATTTTTTTGTAATCCTTTATATTTCTGTGGGATCAGATGTTACCTCATCTCTTTCATTTCTGATTTTGTTTATTTAGATCTTTTATCCTTCTTTGCTTATTGGTGAGCCTAGTTAGAGGCTCATCAATCTTGTTTAACCTTTCAAAGAACCAATTCTTGGTTTTGTTGACCTTTTGTATTGCTTTTATTTTGTCTCTATGTCATTTATTTCCGCTCTGATCTTTATTAATTTTTTCCTTCTGCTTATGCTGGACTTTTCCTGTTGCTCTCTTCCTAATTCATTGAGTTAAAGGATTAGAAAATTTATTACCATTTTTTCTTGTTTTTTGAGGTAGGCCTGTAGAGCTATGAACTTTCTTCTAAAGACTGCTTTCACTGTGTCCCATAGATTTTGGATTGGTGTGTTTTCATTGTTATTTTTTGCCATGATGCATTTTATTTCAACTTTGGTCTCTTTGGTTACCCAATCATTGTTTAATAGCATGCTATTTAGCCTCTGGGTGTTTGATTTTTTTATTGGTTGTATTTTAGTTGATTTCTTATTTTATGCCATTGTGGTCTGAGAAGATGCTTGATATGATTTCTATTTTATTGAATTTGAAGAGACTTTACCTGTTTCCCTTATGCGATCTACCTTTGAAAATGACCCATGTGTACTTGAGAAGAATGTATATTCTGTGGCTTTGGGATGAAATATTTTGAAGATGTCAATTATTTCCATCTGATCTAGTGAGTCATTTAAGATTGATATTTCTTTTTTTAAAAAAAATCTTTATTATTCAGATTATTACATTTGTTTCTCTTTTTTCCCCTCCATAGTTTCCCTCCACCCGGCTCCCACCCTTCCTTCTACCCTTACCTCCATCCCGTTGACCTCATTCATAGGTGTATGATTTTTGTTCAGTCTCTCCCTGAACACTCCTCATCCCTTTCTCCCTGAGAAATATCAGTCCATTCCATTTCTGTGCTCCTGATTCTATTATATTCACCAGTTTATTCTGTTGATCAATTCTTCAATTCCCTTAATTTTCAGATTCACTTGTTGATAGATACGTATTTGTTGTTCATAATTTTTTATCTTTTACCTTTTTCTTCTTCCTCTTCTAAAAGAGTACCTTTCAACATTTCATATAATATTGGTTTGGAGTTGATGAACTCCTTTAGCTTTTTCTTCTCTGTGAAGCTCTTTATCTGCCCTTCAATTCTGAATGATAGCTTTGCTGGATAGAGTATTCTTGGTTGTAGGTTCTTGCTCTTCATCACGTTGAATATTTCTTGCCACTCCCATCTGGCCTGCATCGTTTCTGTTGAGAAATCAGCTGACAGTAGTATGGGTGCTCCCTTGTAGGTAATGAACTGTTTTTCTCTTTCTGCTTTTAATATTCTCTTTGTCTTTTGCTCTTGGTATTTTAATTATGATGTGTCTTGGTGTAGTCTTCTTTGGATTCCTTTTATATGGGGTTCTGTGTGCTTCCTGGACTTCTAAGTCTATTTCTTTTACCAGATGTGGGAAGTTTTCAGTCATTATTTCTTTAAGTAGGTTTTCAGTATCTTGCTCTCTCACTTCTTCTGGCACCCCCATAATTCTGATGTTGGTATGCTTGAAGATGTCCCAGAGGCTCCTTATATTGTCTTCACATTTCTGTATTCTTTTCTCTTCTTGCTTTTCCAGTTGAATGTTTTTTGATTCTTTACATTTCAAATGTTTGACTTGATTCTTGCCTTCCTCTAGTCTGCTGTTAGGTCTCTGTACAATATTTTTTAATTCAGTCAGTGTATGTTTAATTTTTAGTTGGTTCTTTTTCATCTCCTCTTGGGTCTCGCTAAATTTATCCATCTTTTCTAGCATATTCTTGAAAAACCTTATAAGCGTGGTTTTGAACTCTATATCCAGTTGTTTGTTTTCCTCCATTTCTTTTGTTTGTGATCCCTTCCCTTGTCTCAGGATTTTCATTATGCCGGGAGAACTTCTGTGTTGGATTCAGCCTTCTACCAGACTAGTAAAACCACAGAAGCCTCTCTATTGAGCTTGGGATGGGTGGAGTCTCAGGGCTTAAGGGACCGCCTTGCCTTCCAGTCGGCCCTGCCCTCCACGGCCCCCGGAGTCTCACATGACTGCGTAATCCCTGGAGTGGTCCCTTCTATGCTCTCTTGCAGTGCCTCTAGACTGCTGCCTTTTTGGCTCCCCCGTGCTCCGGGACCATATGAGTCTGGGTCCCCAGGGTTTCGCCCGAAAGTGGGGTTTAGTGAAGTTAGAAGTGGTGCAGTTGGGAGGGTCTGTCTCCCACCCACTCGTGAAAGCCAGCAGCACAATCAGAAGCCGGCCCTCTGCATGCAGTGCCGTGCGCATCACCAGACTTCTGATCTTTTGCCACTCCCCTAAATTTCCATGCACCTCTCCCTTTTCACATTCCAAACTCCCCCCGTATGAGTTTCGGCTGGATCTGGGGTTTAGTGTCGCAGGATAAGGGATTTAATGCCATTGGAAGTCTCCATTTTCCTCCGGCCAGAGAAAGCCAGCCAGGTTCTCTGGCACCCGCTCTCTCCACGTGTGTGTCTCTGTACCTCAGCTTTTTGCAGCTCCTCTGGGTTTCTGTGAGCCCCTCTCTTTCCTTCTACTTGTAGAATTTCCACTCAGCCAGCTTTCCTGTGGTTCTGGATGATGTCCATTCTGTCTTTTAGTTGTAGTTTTGAAATTGTTGTGCAAGGCAGCAGTGTAGGTGTTTACCTATGCCGCCATCTTGGATTCCCCTAGGATTGATGTTTCTTTGCTGATTTTTTGTTTAGAGGATTTATCCATTGGTGTTAGTGGGATGTTAAAGTCCCCTACTATAACTTTATTGCTGTCAGTCTCTCCCTTGATAGCCTCCAGAAGTCTTTTTATGTATTTGGGTTGCTCCTATATTGAGTACCTATATATGTACTAGAGTTGTATCTTCTTATTGAATTGCTCCCTTTAGTATTATGAAGTGGCCTTCCTTATCTCTTGCTATGGCCTTCACTTTGAGATCAATTTGTCAGATATAAGTATTGCTACCTCTAGCTTTTTTTTTCATTTCTTTTGCCTGAAAAACCTTTTTTCCATTCCTTCACTATAAGTCTGTGTGAATTCTTTGTTCTGAGGTGAGTCTCCTGTAGACAGAAGATATATGGCTTATATTTTCTTATACACTCTGCAACTCTATGTATTTTGATTTCGGCATTTAATCCAAAAAGTTATTATTTTTTCATTATATTTTATTGGTTTTTTTACAGTGAGGAAGGGAGAAGGATAGAGAACTAGAAACATCGAAGAGAGAGACATCAATCAGCCACCTCCTGCATGCCCCCTATTGGGAATGTGCCCACAACCAAGCTACATGCCCTTGTTTGGAATCTAACCTGGGACCCTTCAGTCCGCAGACCGACGCTCTATCCACTGAGCCAAACCAGTTTTGGCTAAAATTATTATTGATAGGTACTTTTTTATCACCATTTTTATTCTTTATGCCCATTTTCCTGCTTCCTTTTCTATTTCTTCTTTTTACAGCAAACCCTTTAGCATTTCTTGAATTGCTGGTTTGGTGGTAATAAACTCCCTTAGTCTTTTTTTGTCAGTGAAGCTACTGATTTCAGCCTCAACTTTGATTGATAGCCTTGCTGGGTACATTATGCTTCGATTCAGAGCCTTCCTTTGCATGACTTTGTATATTTCATTCCATTCTCTTCTGGCCTGATTTGTTTCTGTTGAGAAATCAGTCAATACTCTGCTGGGAGATCTCTTGTAGTAACTTTCTGTCTCTCTCTGGCAGCCTTTAAGATTCTTACTTTGTTGATGGTGTTTGCCAATTTAGTGATAATGTGTCTTGGTGTCAGTCTTTTTAGGTGCATCTTGTTTGTGACTCTGTGAGCTTCTTAGACTTGTGTGAATTTTTCTTCATCCCAATATCAGGAAAATTTTCTGTCATTATTTCTTCAAACAGGTTTTCTATTCCTTGCTCAGTTTTCTCTCCTTCTGGGACCCCTATTGTGCAAATGTTGTTTCATTTCATGTTGTCCCAAAGTTCCCTCAGGCTCTCCTGTTTTTTAAGTGTTTTTTTTCCAGTTGCTGCTCTGCTTGGGTATTTTTTCCTACCTTGTATTCTAGCTCACTCCTTCTAGTCTACTGTTGATGTTTTCTAGTATGTTCTTTATTGCAAGGATGTTATTTTTTCATTTCTTCTTGGTGGTTCTTTATTTCCTCTTGGTTATTACACATATTGTTGAATTTGTCTTCTAACCATATCAGTGCACTTAAGACATTGCTCTGAATTCTTTCTCTGACATATTGCTTGTTTCTTTTTTATTTACTTCTTTTTCTGGTGATTCCTTTCTTTTTTATGGGGGCTGTTTCTGTGTTTCCCCATGTTCACTACTCTCAGGGTGTCTGGTTATGAAGCTCTGTCTCTCCTGCATTGACTTAAAGGCACAAAATACAACATGACAAGACACTATACAAAGATCACCAAACACAAATGTATGCAGGATACCAATAACCCCAAATAAAGATGACCACCAGAGAAAAGAGAATTAGGGGAGAGAAAAGAGTGCAAAAATGATATTGAGAAAAGGAAAAAAATGTAAGAGAGAAAAGAAAAAGTAAGGGGGTCGGGGGGAAATAGATGTCTATGGAGAGAAAACTCCAAAAAACCAACAACTAATCCAAAAAATGCAAACAACAAATACTCAGAGATTAATGCAAAACAACAAACAACAAGTAATTCAACAAATGCAAATAACAAACACCCAAATAACAAACACCTAGCTGAAGCTGAGGAGGCAGAGCAGCTGTGTTTAATTTACCAATTGCAGGTTGATGTTATTTGATTCAGCTGCTCTTTCTATCTGCTCTGTGACAACGCGCAAGTCTCATCTGTGTACTCAGCCACCATTTTGTCTCCCTCTAGACAAACTTTTTAGTCACCCATGACTGGGGAAGCTAGTCTCAGTACTCATGGGTTTTCAGCTGAGGCAGCTCGTCCCAGGGCATTGTGGTTATAGGGTCTCAGAAGGTGTCCGAGGTCTCTCCAATAGAAGGTAAGGCGGGGCTTCTGACCACAGCCGCTCTCCCCTTCAAGATGGTGTGGTCTCTGCAGCTGAGCTAGCCACTCCAGGAGAGATTTCAACAGTAGTTGAGGCAACTTGGCCAGGGGAACCTGGTCTGTCAGTCCTCAACAGTCTTCTGGAATATAGCTGGTCCTCTCTCACAAATATGCACACATCCCAGATGTCCATACACTCTCCTTTTACTCTCTGACTGATACACAGTCTTGCAGCCTATCATCTCTTTGGCTGCCATCTTTGTCTCTCAACTATAACCTGATGTGAGTTTTTTTTATTACTGCTTCTATTTTCTCAGTTGTTATTGGCCTACTCAGGTTTTCTGAATCTTCCTGATTCAGTTTTGGAAGAATGTATTTTTCTAAGAATTTATCCATTTCATCCACATTGTCCAGCTTTTTGGCGTACAGTTGTCCACAGTATTTTCTTGCAATCTTTTGTATTCCTATGGTATTAGTTGTTACTTCACCCCTTTCATTTATAATTTTATTTATTTGGGTCTTCTTTGTTTCTTGATGAGACTAGCTAAAGGTTCATCAATCTTGTTTTTATTTTCAAAGAACCAGCTCTTGGTTTCATTGATATTTTTTTAATCTCTATGTCATTTATTTCTACTCTAATCTTTATTATTTCCTTCCTTCTATACTCTGGGCTTTTTTGCTGTTCTCTTTCTAATTCCTTAAGTTATAGGGTTAAATATTTTATTATTAATATTTATATTATTTTTAACAAAGGTCATAAAACACTCTTTTGTACCTAGTTTGTTTTTTTCATTTAACATTTTAGTGATTTTTCCTTATCAGTACATATAGTTCTGCCTCATTCTTACTGATGATGGAATAGTGTTTATGGATGTTTATTAATTATTTAACCTGTGTCCTATTGTTGGGTACTTATGTTTCCTCTAATATTCTCCTGTTCCAGTAACTATTCTGTTCAAGGCTCTTTGTATTTTTATGAATGTATCTGTTATATAAATTCCAGGAAGTGTAATTGCTCAGTCAAAGGTTAACTTCAATTATAATTGGTGAATATTTCTAAACAGATTATGTTAATTTATACTTTTTTAAACAATCCATGACACCCCCACTTTCTTTTTAACTATCTTTAGTGATGGAAAATTTCCACCTTTTGAGAATAGTTTTAACTTCTGGAAATTACCTCCAGTCATTTAAAACCAATCCTGATAAATAAAAGCATAATCTTGTTAAGTAACACTATTCTGAGTACAAGATGAACTGTGACTCTAAAATAACCAAGTGAGTTTCTTGTTTAGTTTGTGAAAATATTCTGAAGTTGGTGCCCCCAAAAAAATATCCAATATATTTTGATCAACAATAGCATCATTTAAGTGCATTGCTTCCTAAAGGGATACTATTGAAGAAGACAATGTCAAAGGTAAAAGATATAGTCTATAAATTCAATAATTCTTGTTGTTTCATAGTCATACTATATGTGAGATGTGAAGATCAAATAATGAACCTTATTGGTGTCTGGTTTATGCAAATCAACAACATTTATTTATAGCCCATTTTTAATCTTTCATCCTTATAAATCCTTACAACTTCCTTGTGTAGAAGATAGCAAGTGGTTTTATCTCTGCTGAACTTAAGAATTCTAGATGATCTCAGTGACTTAATCACAATGGCACTCACAATGTCACAGTACACAGTATGTCACTTGGGAAATACAGGGAAGTAATCCATTTGTTTTTCTGTTGACTTAAGTAATCTTTAGGTTCCATTACGTTTCCAAGGGTCCTTAGTAGAAAAATGAATCAGAATTCTGAGAATTGTGCATTCGCTGGTGGCATTATAATTAACTAAAATTTCTCCAAATAGAGGGTAAAGGTAAGCAAAGTTTAAACAGACTTACAACTAGTAGTGTTCTCATAATATTTAATAACTGACACTCTCAGGGAGGCAAAAGTCGCTCTTTATATCATTTGCCAATATATATGGTGTAAAAGCTCCTACCGTGGTTGCCTTAAAACTATCTACATGGCATCAATTGATTCATAAAATTTCTGAAAACTTAACAACAGACTCTCATTGTAAGCCTTATGAGCAGGCCCCAGCATACTGCTGCATGGCAACCATACTTTGTGTATGTGTGTATAGCATGAAATTTTTACCTGAAGGAAAGAATTCTAACTCTTTAGGCTTCAGTAAACTACACCTCTGACTTTTGTACTATTGTGAATTGCTGTGTTCTTATTTCATATATCTCTGGACTCAAATTTGCTTTAAGCTTCGTTATCCTCAATGTACTGTGCTTCAAAGCATGTAACTTCAATTTACAAAGGTTGATATCTGAGTCTATTAATGTTCATTTATTCAGCACTTCCTTTCTAACTGTTTTGCTATTTCATAAATATGAAATGGAAAGAGAGCAGGAAGCATGTATAATTTCATTTTTCTATATTTACATAATGAAAAAGTTACAAGTAATGTGACAAAGGAATCAGAAGTGAATTCAATGCATATCAATTCAGGACATCTTGATAGATGGAACATTTTGTAAGTTATCTGCTTAAACAACTGTTAAGACAACACATTGCTCTTGAAAAAATTATTTTTTAGACCACAAAAATATTTAATGATTTAACATGCTAATCAACTCAATCTGTAAATGTGTACATGCAAGTTTCTGATAATATCTTTCAAAATAGTAACCTCAAAAAGGGTACACATGTTCAGTCATGTTCTATTGCCCAAAACATTTCTGAAACTGCCTCAAAGCAGTGTACAAATTACACAGGGAAATTAAGTTTAAACATATCTTCAATATCAAATCTTATTTAGATGCAATATTAAAAATATCCAACCATCTGAGTTGATGAACCACCTTATTCATCAGATTGAACTCCAAGTGACCTGCAGAGATTTCTAAAGATAAAAACCACCCTTGAAGGATAGGAATCTGTCAACATTCAAAGGGACTACCTAAAAAAAGTTTCAAATATGTTTTGAGCAATAGCTGCATCACTGAAATAATTGTGTAACCTTCCAAAGTGATGACTTAGAAAGACACGACCTTTATTTGAATGAATATACTCAGGCACAATTATTTTAAAATCTCATTACATTATGGGGGATCACATTATATAATGGTCAAAACACATATCTGGGAGTTATTTATAGGTTTGAATCCAGTCTCCAACATATCAAGTATGTAACCCTGAGAGCAAATTATTCACTCTCTGCATAACTCAGTTTCCTCACCATAATCTGCAAAAATATAAGGAATATAGTCTCCTCATGATATTTTTTGAGGTTGAAATAAGCATAATATATGTAAGATGCTTTAACTCAATGCCTACAATGTGATAACTACTTGGTAAATAGTAACTACTTTTTCTTTTTATCTTTAGTATCAGTCACATCACACATAATTCTGCAGGTCCTTTTTTGCAAACAACATTTTTTATTCTTTAGCTCACCTCTTATACCCAAACATTTCTAATATTAATATTGACATAAGTGTGAGCTATACATAAATTTAGGATAGATGAATAAAAACCAGTCAGATGATTCTTTCCAACCTACTTGTTTCAGTTCAGGCTCATGGGTACCTGGAGCCTCCCCAGGCAGCTCAGGGTGCAAGATAGGCCCTACCCTAAACAGGACACCCTTCCATCACAGGGCCACTCACACCCACTCCCACACTCATTCAGACAAGGACAATTTAGATACAAGGACAATTCACCTCACAAACACATCTTTGGAACGTGAGAGGAAATCAGAGCTCCCAGAGAAAACCCATACAGACATGGGGAGAACATGTCAACTCCACACAGACAGGGGCCCCAACTAGGAATCTTTTTTTCCCCTCTACAACATTATAATGAAACTAGAGGCCTGGTGCATGAAATGTATGCATGTGGGGGCGGGGGAGGAATATGCTTCAGCCCAGCCTGGTCCCTCTCCAATCTGGAACCCCTTGAGGGATGCCCGACTGCCCGTTGGATCAGGCCTAAATGGGCAGTCAGACATCCATCTCACAATCCATAACTGCTAGCTCCCAACTGCTCACCTGCCTGCCTTCCTGATTACCCCTAACTGCTTCTGCCTGCCAGCCTAATCATGCCCTAACCACTCTCCTACCAGCCTGATTGATGCCTAACTGCTCCCCTGCCAGCCTGTTTGCCCCTAACTTCTCTACCCTGTAGGCCTGGTCACCCCTAACTACCCTCCCCTGCAGGCCTGGCCCCTGCCAACTGCCCTCCCCTGCTGGCCATCTTGTGGTGGCCATCTTGTGTCCACATAGGGGCAGGATCTTGTGACCACATGGGGGCAGTCATCTTGTGTGTTGGAATGATGATCAATCTGCATATTACTCTTTTATTAGAAAGGATAGAGGCCTGTTGCACAGGTTTGTCCTGAAGGGTGTCCTGGATCAGGGTGGGTGTTCCCTTGGGCATGGAGTGGCCTGGGAAAGGGGCCTGTGGTGATTTGCAGGCTGGCCATGCCCCTCAGCAACCCAGAGGCCCTGGTATCTGGGATTTATTTATCTTCTACAATTGAAACTTTATAGCCTGGAGCAGAGCCAAGCCTTCTGCTCATAGAGCCATTGAAACTTTGTTACCTTAACCTCTGAGGGCCAGGCTTTATGGAAAATTTGGCTTCCTCCATTGCTAGGGGCAACCCAAGCCTCTCCTGCTCTCTCTGTGGCTGTAGTCATCTTGGTTGTGTTAATTTGCATGCTCTCTCTGATTGGCTAGTTGGCGTGGCTGGTGAGTGTAGCAGATGTATGGTCAATTTGTATATTATTTTTTTATTAGATAGAATGACATCATTCAAGGATCTATATTTACATATGCTAGAGAACTGGAGAAAAATAATACTGCCTAGATAGCAAAACCATAGTCCTAGAAAGAAGTTATGATTCAAATAGAGGAGTAATGATATATAACCAGGGAGATAGGCAGGGAAAGATAGCGGCTGGCAGGAAGGAGGTGAAAGGAGGAAGTGAGTGAGGGGATGAAAGGAGAGTATGTGGTATGTGTGTTATGTGTGTGAATGAGTAAGGGACAGTTAAATCTCACAGGAGTAGCAAGGGCTAGCAGTCCAGGCTCTCTTGGACAACAAGAGCCTACCATCATGGTGAGCACTCCCTGGACTACGGGACTCAGGCACAGAGCCCATACCATCTTGAAGGAGAAGATGGCCTTTCTTTGGGAACTCATCAACACCACCAATCAGACAAGCCTTGGAATTGCCCTGTGACACAGCAGCCACTCCAGCCAAAACCCTGCTGCCACAGTTGCAGACCCACAGATCCTGGGACCTCCATCTCCAAAGCAGTATGTGCAACCTCCCCCTGCCCAGTGGCAGAACTCCAGTCCACGTTAGCACATTTCCAGCATGCCCATATTAGTGTGTTTCCAGCGAGCCCACATTAGCGCCTTTCCAGGGCGCAGGCAGGCAGGACACTTCACTCCCTCGGCAGTACCTGGGAGCCACTGGGAGCCCCCGTGGCTGTGATTTTGTACAGACAAGGACGCATGGCCCTGCAGTAAAAATTCTGAGTTCCCTCTTCTTGAATAACTGCCCACATTTACCCCAGCAGCTCAACCACATTGCCAGGACTCCTCAGGGTGGGTCATCACAGGGCTGCACTAGCAGCGTGCTCAGGGAGCAGCTGTGACTCTCTGCTGGGTGTGATTCAACACAGACAAGGGCACGCTGCCCCACAGTAGAATTTCTAAATTCCCTTCTCCTGAATAACTACCCACATTTACCCCGGTGGCTCAACCTCAGTGCAGGAACTCTCAGAGTGCGTCATCAGAAGGCTGCGCTGATTTAAAAAAAAAAAAAAAAGGATCCTCCATATTGGAACAGGATCCCTGAGCTCATCTATTCCACAGCACGCTCTGGAAGCAGCTCTGAGTTTCTGCTGGGTGGGATTCGGCACAAACAAGGTTGCCCTGGCCCGCAGTAGAATTTCTGAATACCCTTTTCCTGAATAACTACCCACATCTACTCCGGGGACTCAACCTCAGTGCAGGACCTCTCAGAGTGCCTTAGAACATTGTGCCTGGCAAATATACCTCCACAGATGCGAACTTCCAACAGGCAGGCACCCTGAGCCCATCTACTCGCAGGGGGTTCTTGGGAGCCACTGTGAGCTCTCACTGGGTGTGACCTCGAACAAACAGAAGTGCACTCTCCCCCTCCAGCAGTAGAAATTTTGAATTCACTCATCCTGAATATCTGCCCATAGACACCTCAATTACACAGCTACACTGCCAGAGCCCTTCAGAGTGCTTCAGTGTGCCTCGCTGGCGAACTTACCAAAGGTGCTCCTGTGAACTGCCACTGGGAGTAACTGCCTATCCACCACAGGTGCAGCAGCAAAAGCTGAGTCTGCCCACCACACAACTACAGAACTCTGGGCACCACACTCACACCTCTCCAGAGTGTAGGCCCCCTGAACCACATCACCCAGACAGATGGGTCCTTGGTGCCACTGTGAGTCCCTGTTGGGCATGCATGATCTCAATTAAGGGTGCAAAACAGCAAAAATAGGGACACTCCTCTCCATGGCTGCCAACTGCTAGACACCACAGTAGTGCTGCTCAAGCTCATATATCTACATCAAGAGAACCCAACTAGCTCAAGTAGAGAACTAGAAAACATTAACAAGCACAGGAGAACTGAGAGAATATACCAGTAGCACCATTCCCAAAAAGCAATTGGATCTACAATTAAAACATTACAGGAAAACATGGGAAGACAAAAAGGAAAAGAAAAAGAGGAATCACCAGAAAGGGAGTTAGATGAAATTGAGGCCAGCAGCCTTTCAGAGAAAGAATTCAGAGTAATGGTTTTAAGGATGTTTAAACAGATGGAAGACAAATACACACAACTCAACGACAATACCACACAACTCAATGAGAACTATAAGGAGCTGAATGAGAATGTCAACAACATGACATGAAACCAAGAGGAGATGAAGAACGACATAGCTACAATAAGGAACACAATGGAAGGCTAAACAGTAGATTAGAAGAGGCTGAGGACTGCATCAGCACATTAGAAGATAAGGTAAGAAAAAACACACAAACACAGCAGCAACTGGAAAGAAGACTTAAAAAGCAAGAAGAGAGCCTAAGGAAGCTTTGGGACAACACAAAACAAAACAACATTCTCTTTATAGGGATACCAGAAGGAGTAGAAGAAAAACAAAGAATAGAAAATCTATTTGAAGAAATAATGACAAAAACTTCTGGGATATTGGCAAGAAAACAACTATGCAAGTCCAAGAATTACACAGAGTCCCAAGCAAGTTGAAACCTAAAAGACTGACACCAAGACACATCATAATTAAATTGGCAAACACTAACAACAAAATTAGAATCTTAAAGGCTGCCAGAGAGAGACAGAAAGTTACCTACAAGGGATCTCCTATCAGAGTATCAACTGATTTCTCAACAGAAACACACCAGGCCAGAAGGGATTGGAATGAAATATATAAAGTGATGCAAAACAAGGGTCTGAACCCAATAATACTACACCCAGCAAGGCTAGCAATCAAAATTGAAGGTGGAATCAAGAGCTTCAAAGACAAAAAAGGGATAAGACAGTTTATCACTGCCAAGCCAACAATGCAAGACATACTAAAGGGACTGCTGTAAAAAGAAGAAAGAGAAAGACAAGAAGAAACATAAACACTTAGGAAAAATATGACAACAAACATGAACTTGTCAATAATAACACTAAACGTAAATGGGTTAAATGCACCAGTCAAAAGACATAGGGGTGCATCAAGATGGCGGCCCCTGTGGTGAATAAACTGCTGAGGTGACTTACTAATCTTTCGTCCTTCAGGAATGCCTATGGAGTTCAGGTTCCCCTCCAAATTCTTAGCACTGAAGCCCCCCTTGAGGAAGATTCTTTGCCCATTTCCTCTTATGAGAATAAACCCTGGAAATACCTGGACTCAGAAGAATACCAGACTCACTATGGTTCTCGCCCTGTCTGTGCTGACTACCAACACAAGCACAAAGGTGAAGTACCCCCAGAGAAGACTCGAAAGACCTGTATTCATAAAGATAAAGTTGCTGGGAATCCCTGCCTATTTGCCAGGATCACAAGTTGCACATCAACATTAGGAATGTGAAGCTCTTGGAGCAATTTGTTTGTGCCCACACAGGCATCATCTTCCACGCACCATACACAGGAGTCTGTATGAAGCAGCATAAGAAGTTGACCCAGGCCATCCAGAAAGCCAGGGATCATGGTCTCCTTAGCTACCACATTTCCCAGTTTGAACCTCGGGATCTTGACTTCAGTAACACCCATGGAGCTGTGAATGCTACTCCCCCAGCTCCCACTCTGGTTTCGGTTGAACTCTGGTACCCCTGGTACATCTGGAAACAGCCACTAGAGAGAGAGCTGTCCTACCTTCATTGACTGTATCAACGCCATCTCTGAGAAGAGAGTGGACCCCCATTGAAGTCAATGCCAGAGGTGGCAATCACAACAAGAGCCGAGGCCTCCACTGAGAACACAGGCTCCCAGAATCCTCTGTAGGAACTGTAGACTGGGAAGGAAATGAAGGGTTTGGAGATAATGCCTAGGAATTATGTGATGGAGTGCACCCTGAAGCATTGGGTCTGTTTTGTGACCAGGCTGGTCTAGGCTCAGTGAAAGGAAATGATTGTTGTTGAAGAGGATAAATATATCTGAGCCTGAGGGAGAGCAGCAGAATGCATGTAGGAAACCCTACTCTCCATGCAGTGTAATTAGATAGGCTCAAGCTTACGTTGCTGCCAGCTTGGCTTTTCCACAACAAAGCTCTTCTGTCTGCTAAAAAAAAAAAAAAGACATAGGGTACCTAAATGGATAAGAAAACATGACCCATATATTTGCTGTCTACAAGAGACCCACCTCAGAGAAAAGGATTCACAAAGACTGAGAGTGAAGAGATTAAAAAAACATTTTTCAGGCAATAGAAATTAGAAAAAAGCTGGGTTGGCAATACTTATATCAGATAAAATAGACCTAAAAGTAAAGGCCTTAACAAAAGATAAGGAAGGCCACTACATAATACTAAAAATATCAATTCAACAAGAAGATATAACTCTGGTAAACATGTATGCACCCAATACAAGAGCACCCACATACATAAAAAAAAAACTCCTGGAAGATAGCAAGGGAGAGATGGACAACAATACAATTATAGTAGGGGACTTTAATATACCATTGACATCACTGCATAAATCCTCTACACAAAAAATCAGTAAAGAAGCAGCAATTCTAAATAACTCACGAGATCAGATGTACCTAACTGCCATCTTCAGAGCATTTCACTAAAACGCCATGGTATATACATTCTTCTCAAGTGCACATGGGACATTTTCAAATATAGATCACATATTTTGTACAAGCAAAGTCTCCCCAAATTCAAAAAGATTGAAATCATATTAAGCATTTTCTCAGACCACAATAGTATAATATTAGAAATAAACTCCAATAAAAACATTCCAAAAATTCAGACTTGGAAGTTGAATAGCATGTTATTAAACAATGATTGGGTTATAAATGAGATCAAAGAAGAAATTAAAAGTATCCTGGAGACTAATGTCAATAAAAACACAACAACACAAATGCTATGGAACACAATGAAAGCATGCTAAGAGGGAAGTTTATAGCTCTACAGGCCTACCTCAAAAAACAAGAAAAATGCTAATGAATCACCTAACTCAACAACTCAAAGAATTAGAAAGAGAGCAATAAGAAAAGCCCACAGTGAGCAGAATGAAGGAAATAATAAAGATGAGAGCAGAAATAAATGACATAGAAAACAAAAAATATATATACAAAAGATCAACAAAACCAAGAGCTGGTTCTATGAAAGAATAAACAAGATTGATGAACCTCTAGCCAGGTTCACCAAGAAGCAAAGAGAGAGAACCCAAATAAACAAAATCAGAAATAGGAGAGGGGGAATAACTACAGACACCACGGAAATACAAAGAATTGTTTTATAATGTTATGAACAACTCTATTCTAGAGGAAATGGACACATTCATAGAAAAACACAACCTTAAACTCACTCAGGAAGATTCTAAAAATCGCAATAAGTTGATAACTATGGAAGAAATTGAAGCAGTCATCAAAAAGCTTCCAGGAAACAAAAGTCCAGGGCCAGACAGCTTCACAGGGGAATTTTACCAAACATTCATGGAAGAACTAAAACCTATCCTATTCAAACTATTCCAGAAATTCAAGGGGAAGGAACGCTTACAAACTCTTTCTATGAAGCTAGTATCACCCTAATACCAAAACCAGATAAAGATAACACAATGCAAAAGAATTACAGGCTAATATCCCCCATAAACATGTATGTCAAAATCCTCAACAAAATTCTAGCAAATCGAATCCAGCAATACATCAGAAAGATCGTACACCATGACCAAGTAGGATTTATCGTAGGGAGGCAAGGATGGTACAATATCAACAAATCAATAAACGTGATACATTTGAGAGATAAAAATCACATAGTTATATCAATTGATGCAGAAAAAGCATTTGACAAAATCCAACACCCTCTCTTGATAAAATCTCTCAGCAAGGTGGAAAGAGAAGGATCATACCTCAACATCATAAAAGCCATATATGACAAACCCACAGCCAACATCATACTAAATGGGCAAAAACTAAAACCATTTCCCTTAAGAATAGGAACAAGACAGGGATGCCCACTCTTGCCACTCCTATTCAACATAGTGCTGGAAGAACTAGTCATTGCAATCAGACAAGGAAAAGAAAGAAAAAGCATCCAAGTTGGAAAAGAAGAAGTAAAACTGTCCTTATTTGCAGATGACATGAAAACCCTAAAGACTCTAAAAAAAATTACTAGACGTGATAAATGAAATCAGCAATGTAGCAGGATACAAAATTAATGCCAAAAAATCTATAGTATTTCTATATACCAATAATGAACTTACAGAAAGAGAGACTAAAAAAGCAATTCCATTTACCATCGCACCAAAAAAATTAAGATACCTAGAAATAAACTTAACTAAGGAGATAAAAGATCTATACGTGGCAAACTACACAACACTGAAAAAAGATATAGAGGAAGACATAAACAGATGGAAGAACATACCATGTTCATGAATTGGTAGAATCAACATCATCAAAATGTCCATATTGCCCAAAGCAATCTATAAATTCAATGCAATCTCCATTAAAATACCAATGGCACACTTCACAGACCTAGAACAAACTTTCAAAAAATTCACCTCGAATTTAAAAAAAAGAACCCAAATAGCTGCAGCAATCCTGAGAAAGAAGAACAAAGTAGGTGGGATCTCAATACCAGATTGAAGCTGTGTTAAAATCTACTGTCTCAAAACAGCCTGTTACTGGCACAAGAACAGATATGTAGATCAATGGAATAGAATAGAGAACCCAGAAATCAACCCAAACCATTATGCCCAATTAATGTTTTACAAAGGAGACATGAACATACAATGGAGTCAACGTCTCTTCAACAAATGGTGTTGGGAAAATTGGACAGATACATGCAAAAAAATGAAACTAGACCACCAACTTACCCATACACAAAAATAAACTCAAAATGGATAAAGGACTTAAACATAAGATGGGAAACCATAAAAATACTAGAAGAATCCACAGGCAGCAAAGTCTCCGACATATACTAAAGGATACTGCTTCTAGGGCAATGGAAGTTAAAGAGAAAATAAAAAAATGGGACTCCATCAAAATAAAAAGCTTTTGCACAGCAAAGGAAACCGTCAACAAAACAACAAGAAAGCCCACTGCTTGTTTGCCAATGATATTAACAATAAGGGTTTAAACTCCAACATTTACAGAGAACTCACAGAATTTCACAAAAAGAAGATAAACAACCTAGTCAAAAAAATAGGCAACTGATCTAAATAGGCACTTCTCAAAAGATGACAGAAGGAAGGCCAAGAGACATATGAAAACCTGCTCAAAAACACTAATCAGAGAGATGCAAATCAAAACAACAATGCGGTACCATCTCACACCTGCCAGAATGGCTATCATCAAGAAATCAACCAACGACAAGTGTTGGCGAGGATGCAGAGAAAAAGGATCTCTTTTTGCATTGCTGGTAGGAATGCAGACTGATGCAACCACTGTGGAGAACAGTATGGAAGTTTTCTCAAAAAACTAAAAATGGAACTCCCATTAACCCACTGATCTCACTTCTGGGAATATATCCCAAGAAACCGAAAACACCAATCAGATAGGATGTATGCACCCCTATGTTCATAGCAGCACAATTCACCACAGCTAAGATTTGGAAACAGCCTAAGTGCCCATCAGCAGATGAAAGGATTAAAAAACTGTGGTACATCTACACAATGGAATACTATACTGTGGTAAAAAAAAGAAGGAGCTCCTACCATTTGCAACAACATGCATGGAGATGGAAAGCATTATGCTTAGTGAAATAAGCCAGGCAGAGAAAAATAAGTATCACATGATCTCACTCATTTGTGGAATATAATGAATGGCATAGACTGATGAACAAGAACAGATCCAGAGACTGAGAAACATTGATCAGAACATCAAACCTTGGGGAAGGTGGGGGTTGGTGGGAATAAGGGGAGAGATCAAAAGAGGGCCTTGTGTACATGCATATGAGCCTAATCAATGGCCACAGACAACAGGAGGGTGGGGCATCAGTGGAGGGCAGGGGTAATAGCAGAATAAGGACACATGTAAAAAATAAAAATATATTATAAGAAAAAATAATAATAATAATATATTAAATGTAATCCATACTAGCAGTCATCATAACCTTAAGAGAAATTGTTTCATGGGACAATGATTTTTAAATGAAACTCTATCTAGCCTGGAAATTATTTTGGAAGGAATTAAAGAGAAGTTTCCTTCAAATGTCTTAAGGATTGTAATTGAAAGTCAATATATTTAGCCTCTTGAACTAAAGTAATTAATCTGTATTTTTGCCTCCCTGACAAAGTTTAGATAAAGTTACAAAAAGAAATTGACAGCCAGTTTGAAATTGAATTGCCATGGCCTAGAGCAAAAAAATATCCTTGCATGATATTATTCTATAATGTCCAGTATAATTCTTGATATTTCACAACAGCATATTGTACAATTATCCCAAACAAAATTACAAACTAATTCTTTGAATGTTTGGCAACAATTTAAAAAAGGACATGAAAGGATTTAATCCCTTTCAGAAGGAATTAAGGCACTGGGGAGGCACTTGAGCATTCTATACTGGCCCTTCTTACCTTTTTTGCCAAGAGGGACCCTCTTCTCACAATTCAATTGCCCTCAGCTGTTGCCTGAGCTTTCTGTTCATGCTGAGGTTGAAGTCTCGAGGTGTCTGGTATAATGGATCTGTCTCTCGCTCAATGGTGAGAGCTGGGCCCTCCGTGGAGAAGGAACCTGAGTTCCCTGAGATATGTGATCAGTGCCAGGGCCTGCTAGCAGGCGAGGGGATCCCAAGGCAGGTGCTGGGCATGGAAGCCATGGGGGTATAGGCTACCAAGAAGACAGAACTGAACCTCACCACACCCTGCTTGGCCCTGGAGGATGACTGATTAGCCAGAAACGGATAAGATTCCTCATGGAAGGAACAACCTAAGACTGGCACAGTCACAGAGGGGCCATCAGGAAAGAACTTGGGGGTCAACAGAGGTGGTGCACAGACCCTCACCCCCCCAACCTTGCAGGAGCATGAACCCTCACCCCTTCTGAGGGAGGTCTCCTGCCCCCATAGCTGCTTTGCTTCCCATGCCCAGCACAGATCAGGACCCAGGTAACAGACAGAGACTTGATCAACAGCAGCTGCCCTATATCTAAATTCAGCTTAGTACCAGGAATGCTCAGGGCCTACTCAAGAATACAAATAATCCTTTCCACTAATATTTACAGGGTAAACTAAGATTGTTGGTGGAGTATTAAATTTGACAGTAAAAGAGTAATTAAGCTTCCAGGTTAATTTAAATTGGCTAATTGAAAGAAGTGAATATTCAAGAAAATTTAATTGTACTGGACAAAAAGCTGTTCCTAAAGTATTAACTAAAATTTCTGTAGGTAGTTCATCTCATGGTAAAATTGCTTAATGTGTAATGAACCTAAAGCAGTCATATATTTGTGCAAAAAATTAAAATTTAAAGTTATCAAGATTGCATTAAAAAAATTACAAAAGTCTACATTAATCAAAGAAGGGAGGATAGTAGGATAATAACATATAAAGAAAAATATTTGGTAAATAACTTACATCTAGAAAATGTTTTCTTTAGAAAATTAATTTTCCTTTGTAATGCTAACAGCAAGACACCCATGAAAAACATACATGGTGTCAAAATAAGCCAAAGGAAAATCATTTGGGCAAGAATAAAAAGGACCCCAAGTCAATTTTGTAGAAAAGGTTCCTTTATTAACTTTTGGTGGAGAATATATTTATATACTTTCAGAAAACAACTCCAAGACCAAGTGGACTCCTGCAACACAGGAAGACAAGAGGAGAAACAGTCTAGAGATGGAAGACACTGAAGAGGCCTTGCCATGCTAGCAGTCAGCAGCTGTGCATCGCTACAGAATGCCTAGGACCAAACCAGAGAGGGTCGGGCCTGCATTGCCACCATTTGTCCACCATCCAGATACCATTGCTGATATGTACACATAAGGAATTGTTTGACATTGAAA
>JAAGEH010000032.1:30388708-30403557 GCA_011751065.1 Lasiurus cinereus
TCAGCAGATGAGTGGATCAGAAAACTGTGGTACATCTACACAATGGAATTCTATGCTGCCGTTAAAAAGAAGGAATCTTACCATTTGCAGCAACCTGGTTGGAACTGGAGAGCCTTATGCTTAGTGAAATAAGCCAGTCAATGAAGGAGAAGCATCACATGATCGCACTCATTGGGGGAAAATAAAGAACATTATAAACAGATGAACAAAAGGATAGATACAGAGACAGTAAAGCTTCAAACAGACTGTGAAATTACAGCAGGAAGATTAAAGTTAGGTGAGGTAGATAAGAGATCAATCGAAGAACTTGTATGCATGCATATAAGCATAACCAATGAACATAGACACTGGGGGTTTAGGGTATGCCTGGGAGGGAGGGGTCCAATGGGGAGATATGTATAAAAAAATAATTTAAAAAATATATATTAAAAAAAAGAAAAAGCTGTAAATTTTGCCGATCATATTTATATGCCTATTCAGGTGCTCATAAAGGAAAGGCATTTTTATTAAGAACACTGTAGATCACTTTGCATACATTTCCTTGTACTCTTTTTTGTTCCTTTCTCTATATTTCTATAATAATATAAATTAAAGGTCAGGTATATCAGGTGATGCTGATGGATTACTCAGCTGTTTACTTTATGCCACAACAAACCTTAATGTTATTTCAGAGATGTGAGTTATTTGATCTGGAAGAATCAGCCTGTTTGATACTTGCAGTGGTAGTGCTGAGGAATTAGCTTGCTTTGCTTGGGGCAATCAATAGATTGAAGAACTAGTCTTTTTGAAGTCCAAGGCCTATTTTATAGGAATATTAAGCTTGTAGTGTTCATACAACAAAGAGACCTGAACCTACACAAAAGGTTTCACAGCTGAAAGCATATTCGCAGGACATTTTTCTATCTGTAAAAAGGTTTGCATATACACAGACCAGTCAAAGAGAAGGAAAGGCGGCTAAATAGACATGGCCATTTATCCAAAATAACTAAGGACAGGTTTAAAAATACACAAACACAGCTTTGAACATCTGGGAAGAAAAAAATATATTTTGTGTGAATTATCCTGTGCTGTTACAACTTCAAACAATGTTCCTACAGTGATTTAGAAAACATTATATGGAAAGAAAAATAAGTAAGAGATGAAACACAGTGATAATGGGAAGAAGCGATATTCATACCCTTTCCCCAGATCTCCCACAGGACTTCCATGACCCAACCTGTACTCAACTATGTCCAAAAGTGGAAAAGTATTTTAAGCTCATAGAGAGCTTGCCCTGAGACTGCATTGAACTTCCTGACAAATCAGCTTATTATGCAAGTCTGGCTGGTAGCAGATGGGGTGGAAAGGACATGTCAGAGGAGGAGATGTCTAGGATGCAGATTTTTTCAGGGGTTTGGCCTCTTTAGAAAGATGCTGCCATTAGCCTTGTGATCAGTAACTGGGAACTGCTTAGATTCATTTCCTGCACTGAACGCTAATATCCAGGGCAGTCCCTTTAATCATTAAAGTCTATAGGGGGCCTTGTACTGGGAAACAGGCTGCTTTCTCAAGGAAAAAGAATATTCCTCCAGTGGACTCCTTCACTATTATCATGGACTGTACCTTTATGGTGATGTTTATTGCTTTCCCCTCTCCCAGGTTTTCAAATATCCCCTATTGACAAGACAGAGCCTCATGCAGTGAATTTTTATTAGAAGCTCATATTGTTGCTTTACTAATACCAAGCAAGTGTACAAAAGGTACTGTGAGAAAAGCCTGAAATTCCTAGCTGGAGCACTGAATATTTCAAACAAAAGATGATAAGTGACAAAACAGGCAAGAAATTATTCGATTAAAAAAGACAGTGTGAGCTATTTCCCTCCAGAACATATTATCAGCCCTCCAATGGATCCCTCTGGTGCCTAGTCAGGGTGAAATCAAGCTTTTCCTAGCAAACCACTGCCAGGCCAATGCCAGAGAAGGCAGCGGGAAGGAGGAAATCGGTGCTGAGAAGAAGCAGGCACAGCAGTAAGGAGAACATTGCTTACACTCCAAATCAATGCAAGATGCTGACAGAGCTCAGAGTGGAAAAGGCTGGCAACCAAATTGTGTCTCCCGAGCCCTGCCGGTCAGTAGTTGTTAGTATTCATACATGCAAATCGACAAGCACTAAGCAGAGATTAAAAGATAGAAGAAGGCCGAATATAGCAAGAAAAAGACTTCAGCTCAGGCTGCAGATCAGAACATTATCATAAACATAAAAACTCTGAAACTCTTTCTCTATTCTGGTTCACAGGTGTTTTGCTTTTTAAAAAGAAATAAACCACAAATTCCTTTATGTCAAAAGCTGCCTACATTTTGTTTTAACATTGAACAGCTGTTCTTTCAAGTTCTGGCTAAGTCCCATAAATCTGTCTTGATTAGTCTAATTATACAGTGGGGCATCTACTAAAAATCTAATCAGCACTCCCAACAATATCATTCATTTTATTCTACAGATCTTGTCTTAGAAGTGCCCAGAGAATATGTCAGATGGTAAATAATTCTAAGGGCATATGTCATACATAGAATAATTATTCAGAAGTCCTGATAACAAACAGCAGGAAAAAAAAAAACACACCCATGCACGGATTTCTATTTCCATAGGATTTGTCCATGAATACTGGTAAGTTTGTGATTTCTCCTGGATATGTCTCTGAGATGTTAAAACTCTGATTTTTCATGAAGACTATGCACATACAGTGTCACTCTACCTGGATTTATCAGGTCATGGGGACATGAAGCCCCATAGCCAACATTAAAATAGCATCTTCTCACCCTGGTCAGTTTTTCTCAATGGTTAGAGCAGTGGTCGGCAAACTTATTAGTCAACAGAGCCAAATATCAACAGTACAACAATTGAAATTTCTTTTGAGAGCCAATTTTTTAAAAGTTAAACTTCTTCAAAATAGACTTGCCCAGGCCGTGGTATTTTGTGGAAGGGCCACAGTCAATGTGCCAAAGAGCCACATGTGGCTTGTGAGCCACAGTTTACCAACCATGGGATTAGAGCATTGGGCCAAAATCTGAAGGATCGTGAGTTCAATTCCAGTAAAGGACATATACCTCAGTTGCAGGCTCAATCCCCATAGAAGGCAACTAACCAATGTGTCTCTCTCACATCAATGTTTCTCTCTGTGTGTCTTTTTCCTTCATTTCCACACTTTCTAAAAATCTAAGGGGAGGAGAAACCAAAATAGTGGCATAGGTGAACACCTAGCCTGCTGCCTCTCACAACAATTTCAAAACTACAGCTAAAAGACAGAAGAGACATCATCCTGAACCACAGGAAAGCTGGCAGAGTGGAAATTCTACAACTAGAAGGAAAGAGAGGGGCTCACAGAGACTCAGAGGAGCTACAAAAAGCTGAGAAACTATGCAGGCCAGAGGGGAGTGGCAAAAAATATTCAAATTGATGAATAGCAAGAACCTACAACCAAAATTTCAGATTTCTGCTACCTTGACACAGCCAAGCTCTGATTCACCTTGGGACAAAAAATAATCCCAAAATGGGATTTGGTTGAAATGAAGATTTAGCATATTCTCATTCATTTGGAGAAAAGTACTTCTTCGAAAAAGTTGTGTCAATGAAAGCTATTTTATTTAGGGAAAACTTTTCAGGTTTTGAGGCATTTTGGAGTGGTGAGTAACAGGCATTTACATTTACACGATGCTGCATACACATTGATTCATTTAATCTCATTCTACTGTCTAGAAATTCTCCCATCCCAAAATCTATTCCCATTACTAATTTATCACCCATAAAATACTATGTAATAATTACCATTTTCTGCTTGATTTTAAAATGGGCTAATTATTTTTGCCAAGGATGGTAAAAATGTCCTAAGTGGACTAGAGAATCCACGATGGCAGCATAGGTAAACACCTACACTGCTGCCTCGCACAACAATTTCAAAACTACAACTAAAAGACAGAACGGACATCATCCAGAACCACAGGAAAGCTGGCTGAGTGGAAATTCTACAAGTAGAAGGAAAGAGAGGGGCTCACAGAAACCCAGAGGAGCTGCAAAAAGCTGAGGTACGAGGACGCGCATGCTGAGAGATCGGGTGCTGGAGTACCTGGCTGGCTTTCTCTAGCGGGAGGGAAATGGAGACTCCGAATGGCATTGAACCCCTTATCTTACGACACTAAACCCCAGATCCAGCTGAAACTCATACAGGGGGAGTTTGGACTGTGAAAAGGGAGAGGTACACGGAAATTTAGGGGAGTGGCAAAAGATCAGAGGTCTGATGGCACGCACTGCACTGTGCAGAGGACAGATTGCTGATTGTGCCGCTGGCAATGCGAGTGGGAGGGAGACAGACCCTCCCAACTGTGCCACTTCTGACTCCACTAAGCCCCTGTTTCGGGCAAAACCCTGGGGACCTAGACTCGTGTGGTCCTGGAGCGCAAAGGAGCCGGAAAGGCAGCGGCTAGAGGCACTGCGGGTGCGCGCACACACAAGGACCGATCCAGCGATTACCCAGTCACGTGAGACTCAGGGGCTGTGGAGGGCACAGCCTACTGGAAGGCAAGGCGGTCCCTTAAGCCCTGAGACTCCACCCATCCCAAGCTCAACAGAGGCTTCTTCGGTTTTGCAAGTCTGGTATCATAAGGCTGAATCCAACACAGAAGTTCGCCGGCATAGTGAAAATACTGAGACAAGGGAAGGGATCACAAACAAAAGAAATGGAGGGAAAAAAAACGACTGGATATAGCGTTCAAAACCACACTTATAAGGTTTTTCAAGAATATGCTAGAAAAGATGGATAAATTTAGTGAGTCCCAAGAGGAGATGAAAAAGGACCAACTAGAGACACTGACTGAAATAAAAAATATTATAGAGTCTTAACAGCAGACTAGAGGAAGTCAAGAATCAAGTCAAAAATTTGAAATATAAAGAAGCAGAAAACATTCAACTGGAAAAGCAAGAAGAGAAAAGAATCCAAAAATGTGAAGATAATGTAAGGAGCCTCTGGGACAGCTTTAAGCGTACCAACATCAGAATTATGGGGGTGCCAGAAGAAGAGAGAGAGCAAGATACTGAAAACCTATTTAATGAAATAATGACTGAAAACTTCCCGCATCTGGTAAAAGAAATAGACTTACAAGTCCAGGAAGCACACAGAACCTCATATAAAAGGAATCCAAAGAGGACCACACCAAGACACATCATAATTAAAATACCAAGAACAAAAGACAGAGAATGTTAAAAGCAGCAAGAGAAAAACAGTTCATTACCTACAAGGGAGCACCCATATGACTGTCAGCTGATTTCTCAACAGAAACGATGCAGGCCAGATGGGAGTGGCAAGAAATATTCAACGTGATGAATAGCAAAAACCTACAACCAAGAATAATCTATCCAGCAAAGCTATCATTCAGAATTGAAGGGCAGATAAAGAGCTTCACAGAGAAGAAAAAGCTAAAGGAGTTCATCAACTCCAAACCAATATTATATGAAATGCTGAAAGGTACTCTTTTAGAAGAGGAAGAAGAAAAAGGTAAAAGCCAAAAAATTATGAATAACAAATATGTATCTATCAACAAGTGAATCTAAAAATTAAGTGAATTAAAAATTTGATCAACAGAATAAACTGGTGAATATAATAGAATCAGGAGCACAGAAAGGGAGTGGACTGATAATTCTCAGGGGGAAAGGACTGAGGGGTGTACAGGGAGAGACTGGACAAAAATCTTACACCTATGGATGAGATCAATGGGAGGGATGTAAGGGCAGAGGGAGGGGTGGGAGCTGGGTGGAGGGGTGCTATGGAGGGGAAAAAAGAGAAACAAATGTAATAATCTGAATAATAAAGATTTAATTTAAAAAAAATGACCTAAGTGCTATCAGATCACTCTTTAGAGCTGAGAAAACAGAGTCCTAAATACCTGAAGCAAAGTTCTTATGTTTCCAAAGTTCAAAATTAGTCTTTGATCAAAATCAGATTTGATATTTTGGTAGGAAAAAGGAAAAAAAAGTTTTAAAGTAAAAACTTATTTATCACCTCTCACAAAGATCCACATCACAACGGAATCAAAGTAGGGTCTCACCCATTCTCTCCTCCAACCCAATCTCATCTCATGATTCTAATCACAGTTCTATTCCTATATCTGTTCTGGGAAAAAGCAAGCCTCACAATCAATACCCTGTTTCCCCAAAAGAAAGACATCCCTCAAAAATAAGACCTACTTCCAGTTTTGCCTCTCGCTGTAATATGAGGCATCCCCCCAAAAATAAGAGCTCCCCGATAATAAGGCCTCCCCCTAACATAAGGCCTCCCCGGAATATAAGGACCCCAAAGCTACCGTAAGGCGTCTGACTCCTGATTTAAAGAGACCTCGCTCTGTCTGAACAGCTTCGGCTGTGCTGCAGCCAATCAGCGAGCTGGTTTGTGATGACAACTACTATCGTACTGTATACAGGTAATAAATTTCCTTTTTTTTTTTTGTTCAACAATAAATGTGTACCGTATTCTTCTTCATGGAAAAATAAGATATCCCCTGAAAATAAGACATCCCCTGAAAATAAGACCTAGTGCATCTTTGGGAGCAAAAATTAATATAAGACACTGTCTTATTTTCAGGGAAACAGGGTAGTAAAAGTACAATTATAAGTAAAACCTTATGAAAAAGGTTTAAGATAAGTTAAGAGCCAACGAGTATTAAATTAAGGTAATGATTTGAAAGCAGGGAGCAAATAAAGAGGCCAAAACACTACTCCAAAACATTCTTTATGAATGAAATACTTCAAACTTATCTCTTCTACTCAACTCAAAATTCATCATCATCTGAAACTTGAAGAGTAAATTCTTCTCACATTGGACATTAGAAAGTTGGTTTATCTTCTCATCTGTTTCCATGAAAAAGAAATCATTAACTGTCCTTCATCATTGTTATTGACTTGTTCTATGACAGTAACAATCTTTCTGAATTGATGTCAGAGACATTTTCATCCTCAGATGAAAGAAGCTGCTCTTCTGAAGAATTTATTGTAAGTGTCCTTTTCTGCACAAATCTTAAAAGTCACTGTGGTTGTTTTCAAATATGTCTGCAAATTCTTTGATATTCCTCTCATTAATGAATATTAATTTTCCTTGTGTGTAGACTGTACTAAGTGAATCTGTTTTAACAAATAAAATGTGGCAGAAATGATGGAGCATGACCTCTAAGGGTCAGTCATACAATGCATTGTAACTTCCATCTTGTTCTGTCTTGGATCGCTCACTTTGGAGAAGCCAGCTGCCAAGCTCTGGGGACACTCAACCAGCCTGGCAGAGAGATCCACGTGGCAAGAAACTAAAGCGTCTTTCTAATAACCCGTACAGATTTGCCAGGCATGTGAGTGAACCACCTTAAAAGTAGATCTTCCAGCTCCACTCAAACCTTCAGAGGACTACAGCCCTGGCCAACATCTTGATTATAACTTCAGGGGAGACCCTGAGCCAGAACCACCTACCAAAGCCCCTCCTGTATTTCTGAACCACAGAAATTGTGTGATATTATAAATGTTTATTGTTTTAAGCCACAATGTTTGGGAGTGATTTGTTATACAACAGCAGGTAATTAATGCAGTCTCCATTATCAATAACAATTCATTAGGTGCCCACCCTATGTAGGACATATGCATGTGGCCCATGTACATGTGTACAGCACCCTTTCTGAAAAGATTTAGCCCTTTTTTCAATGACATAGATCTTGGGAAAAAGTTTTGAAACATGAGTCTTGAGTTGGGGTGGTAAACACCCAATACATTATATAGATGACATGTTGTAGAATTGTATACCTGAAACCTGTATAATTTTATTAACCAATGCTACCCAATTAATTTAAATAAATTAAATATATAAGCAAATAAAAAAGAAATGTGCATCTATATTCATTCAGACTGTCAATTAAACACTCATTTAGAAAAGCTGGTTTTCCCATACACACTGCTTTCTTCACTCTGGAAAGAACTTTTGTCATTTAAATACAAGCCATGCTGTTATCACAGTGTCTTCAGAATTTGATACCATGCCATATTTATGTTTTATCCTATTTGTTGCCTTCCAAGTGAAGCTAAGATACAGCAACATTTTCAAATAGCAAGTGAAGAAAACAAATTATTGGAAGAAAGCTGCCACCCAATTTTCTTGGCAGCACAAAACTAACTGTTTTGCTAAGAGGACACACAATACATATTCCCGATGCCTGCTTATTCTAAATGTCATGTCTCCCTGGCTTGTCGTTAACAGTACAATTCAACACCTTAGCCTCACAAATAGAGAAGGAACCATTGCCAACAGATGGCAGTGCCTCTGGATGTTACAGCCGGTCAGGCAGGTGCTTTAAAGAGCTCGTCCTGGATGCTAACTGAGGCAGTGAACAGAACAGGCTCTTTCATCTAATGGCTGTCCTACTTTTAAGAAAGGCATGAGAAATGCCCCCCTGCCTCTCAACAAATATTCTTCTTTTTCAATACTTGTTTCCTGAAAGATTCCACATGTCACTGTCTCCTCTCCTGGACCCACCAGAGCTTCTCTCCAGAGCATCCGTGTGGTCACAGGTCAAGGACCTGAGGGCTTGGGCTCCATCCAGCCTAGGTACCAACCTCTGAGAGGAGGCAGCCCCTTGATATTTTATGTGCCTAGACATTGGTATTTCAGATTCTAAAAATAAAAGAAATAAGAGGAGAGAAAGGAAAATAAGAGGGGAGAGAGAGAAGGAGGAAGGGATAGATTAGAACTCTCAGCTTTGTATGCTGCTGTTATTTAGCTCTAAGCAAAAGCCATTTAAAAAGGGATCCACATCAATACCCAACACTTTGGATAAGAAGTAGAAACAGTCTAGTTCAGTCACTAGGCAGCCTACTTTGATCCTGGCTTAGTCATTTCTCAGTTTTGTGATGCTCAGCATGTTACTTATTCTCTGTAAGTTTCAGGTTGTTAGCTATAAAATGGAATGATGGGCTAATCCCATCTCTCAGGGTTATAAAGAAATTAAAGTGAGGCTTTATGAGTAAAGCACTAAACAATACCTGGTTATAGCATCCACTCAAAAGATATAGCTGTTACTATTTTTATTTTAAGTGCATGATTGTGTGGCCAGTAGAAGCTAAGTTTCTCAATTAGCCTTCCACTAAAGAACCGCCCCCCATTTGGGAACTGAAGTTATCCCTGTCTTCCTCCTTGCAATACCTTGTAATTACCTATGCTCATCTATAGAAGCAATCACACCACTTTGCTAAACAACACCTAGGTTCAAGGCAGATCACAATAAGAGGAGAGCTTTGGGTATGGAAGACCTATAGCTAGTACGATTCCAGGTGACTCCAGAACTCTCCAGTTAATGATCATAAGTAGGCTGGGGTTCTATACAATGGGAAACCCATTGCCAGGGCTCAGAGGTTGAGCATCTACCTATGAATCATGGTTCAATTCCCAGTCAGGGCACATGCCTGGGTTGTGGGATCGATCCCGAAGGCATTGGTGCAGGAGGCAGCTCATCAGTGATTCTTTCTCATCATTGATGTATCTATTTCTCTCTCCCTCTCCCTTTCTCTCTGAAATTAATAAAAATGTACTTGGAAAAATACAGACAGCAATAATTCTCTCTCTCTCTCCTATAAATGTTTTGCAAGGAGCATGCTTTTAAAATCCACAGACATCCCTTTCAGAGGCACCACCTCCCAGGCTCAGCCTTACTTATAAATATATGGAGCAGTCAAGTGCAGGACCTAGTTCATGGGGCACCCAAAAGGCTTCTAAGAGTCTACGTTTTCTGTATCAAGAGCAAATAGCTGTAGTCCACAAATAGAGATGTTTCAATATGCAAATGTGACTGGAAGAAGTAACCTAAAATAACTGACATCATATCATCCTTGTTGACAGTAAGTTTTAAGAGAATGGATGCAAAAGAGAGTGGGCAGAAGACAGAAGGTGGGAGATGACTTGGTGAGAGGTCAGACAACATGAGGTGTGTTAGGAGGCAGAAGCCAAAACAGAATATGAAAGAAAATGGGTGTGGGAGACAGAAGAGATTTGGGGGGCCTTCAATATCTGATACAAGTCTGAGCCCTCATGAAAGAAAGAAAACTGGATGGAAGCATTTTAAACTTCTGGACTGTTCAGAGTTCAATAAGGCATCAGGGAGTCACTGAGCCAAGTTCCCCATCAGGAGTCCTACATCTCCCCAGAACAGCCCCTGCTTCCTTTAGTCATTGGTTGGCTAGGGGAATCATAGTCTTGGCAGAATATGGTTAATAGTACTGTCTTATATACTTGAGAGTTGCTAAGAGAGTAGACCTTAACTATTCTCTAACACAAAAAAAGTAGTTATGTGAGATGTTAACTAACCTTATTGTGTAATCATTTTGTAATATACATGGTATCAAATCATCATGTATACACCTTATACAATGTTATGTAGCAATTATATCTCAATAAAGCTGGGAAATAATCCATTGAAAAGTAATAATTTTTTAAAAACAAAGTTGGGATGGGTTCATAGTACAGCTGCTGGGCATGTCCATCAGCTGTGTTTCCTGCAGTCAAAGACCTGAGAAGCACATGCAGTGGCTGCCACGTGAGGGAGGTTTGCAGTTGATAAAAACCAGCATTGTCTCATGTGGAGCTGGAACCCACCTGCTAGCATCAACATTAGACAGATTCATTTTAACACCCCTCACCAGTTCACACAGAGCCACAACTTTCTTCTGATCCCACACAAAAACCATAAGGACACACTGGGCCAATCTTCAACACTTAGTCGTTTTTTATTTGGTTTATGTCTTGAAATTCCCATTCAGAGCCCTAGTGGGTGTTCTAGAATTGGAAAGTTTCCAGCCCCATTTCTCTCCTTTCTGTCCCCTCCCAATAAACCCTGGGTGGAGGAAGAGTGAATGGTCTCTGGGACTGTCATACAAAGATCAAGATTAGGTTGGGCAACCTCATGGGCAAGGGAGAGTGTAAGTCTGGGAAGTCAAAAACATTTTTTTTTCTATTTCTTAACTTTGCCAGGTGGAAAGAAGGAAATTACATCATCCATGATTGCATTCACCTACATTTTACTTCCCAAAGAGAACTGATACTCTTGGGCTTCTCCTGACTCTTAGCCCCTCCGGGAACAAGGGGTTAGAGAGGCTCAGTCTCCTTTTGACCCTGAATTGAGCCTTATTTGCTATGAAAAGGGGTCAAGTCGCCCTCTGACAAAGATGACTAAGAAAGCTATTTATTGACAAATAACTGTTTTCAGCTCCCTGATAGCCATCATGAGACTCCACAGGTATCTGATAAGAGATTGGTACTTGGAGGAGAAAATGGCGGCGGAGTAGACAGACGCGTCTGGAGCTTTGTCGCTGGGCAGAGGGAGAGAGAGCGGCTGAGAGTTGCACTGGGAGTGTTTGTTGGCAAGCTAGGAGTCAGTTGTCCTCCAGGGGAAGGCGGGGAACTGCTGGAAGGGGCTCTCCCGGCCAGGCAGCCCCACTGCCACGGGGTTTTTGTCCGCAGGGGCCACCAGCACGAACGCGGAGCCCGAGCCATCTTGCAGTGGGAAGTGGATGTCTGCGGCGGTCTGAAGCCTTCGGCTGGGCACCCATCCAGCAGCCAGGGACCCGGGGACCCAGAACTCCACTCTCCAATCGGCGCAGACACTTGGCGGAACCAGAGATCCACAGAGCACACGGAAAGGTCAGATTGCGCCTGACTTAAGGGGGAGGTGGATGTCTGCCGAGGTCTGAAAGCTGCGGCTGACGGAGGCACCCACAGAGCAGCCAGGACCCAGAGCGCGGCTTCCCAGGCAGCACAGAGGCGCAGGCAGAGCATTCAGAGATCCACACTGCGCATGCGCGCGCGGAAGGGTCAGATTTCGCCTGGGCCAGGGTGCGGTCTCCTACCCCCGCAGGGCAGAGACGCGCACACTGTGGGAGCCGGGCTGCGGGAAAGCTGCCTCTGGAGAGGTCCGCAGAGGTGGTCAGGGTGTGATCCCTGAGTGTGAAGGCAGACCCTCTGGGCTGTTGACAGAGGAGAGCTCTGGAAAACGACTCTTTTTTTTTTTTTCTTTTTCTCTGTGGCAGAGGGACAACCTGGGAGTTATTGCAGTGTCCAGGCTGCAAAACCCCCACAAACTGGTTTTGGGAACCACAGAGTAGCAGGATCTGAGCACAGCCTGGAGAGGTCCTGTGCTTTGTCTCAGAGATCAATTCCGAAACACTGCCACCCAATGGATGACACACAAATTGACTCTCGAATAACCACAAGAGAATAAAGAGATTAAAACACCAAGAGGGGAACACAGGGAACTGCAATACCTCCCCTACTGGGAAACAGGAGTGCCAAGCAGAATAATAGTGGAAGTGAAGGACCATTCTATTTTTCTTCTTTCTTTTTTCTTTCCTTTTTTCTTTTTTCTTTTTTTAAATTTTTAATTGATTATTTTTCATTTTCACATATTTTAATTAAAAGAATATTGTTTTTCTTTCTGCCTCAATTGATTTTACCTTTATAATTATTACATTTTTGTTTTAAACTAGTATTATTAATTACTACTAGTACTTTACCGTTTTTGGAAAAAAAAGTGTCATTTTGTTTTCTCTTTATTTTATTTTGGGATTAGAGTTCTACATTCTATTTTCATCTTCCCTTTAGCATAATTTTACTCCAACTCAACTCCACCTTTATGCCAACACTTTCCTCCTAACTTTCCCCATTTTGCTGTCTTGTTTCTCTTTCCCTTTTCCAACTTTAGATTCTCCATATTTTTCTCTTTACCTGGTTAAAATTTCATCCCATTTATATATCTAATTTCAAATCCCCTACTACAAGTCCAAACAAACCTCTCCCCTCTTGTCTTCACTAGCCAAAAAGTTGTTTTTCTCTATGTCCTTTTGTTGCTATTTGCCTGAAAAGTGATTATATCGATTTTTTGAAAGTTTTTTTTTTTGAGAGATTGTTTTAGTTTATTCTACTTGTTTTATTTTGCTTTTTGCTTGCTTTGTTTTTTACCTCTCTTTTCCCTTATCTCCCTCGATACCAGTTGCTCTTTGCAATTTGCATCAATCTCTAGGTACTGGTTGCTGGCCTTTATTGGGATTAGTGACTGTTCTATTGAAGTTGTCTCCTGACATGTATATTTTGTTCCTCTTTTCTCTCTTATACACTTTCTTTTCTCTCTGACTTTTTTCTCTTCCTCTTTCCTTCTGATTCCTCTCCTTTTTATTTTCTTATTTTATTTTATTTTATTTTATTGTTCATTTATTTATCTTTTTTTTTCTCACTCTCCCAATTTGATTTTGGCATTTCTTTCTTTTCTTTCTTCCTCATTTTCCTCTTCTTCTTTCTCTTTTCACCCCTAATTTGTCCTTCATTGGTGGTCACCTTATTTGTGATTATTAACATCTTGAATACATTTCTACTCAGTGCCTTGTGTGCTGTACCTACTCGTGTTGTAGTTTGTGCCTTTCAATCAATGTAGGAGAGAGCACTACATAACCAGACACCCAGAGAAGAAAGACCATGGGCAGAAAAAGAAACAGCCCACAAAAGACAGAAAGGCAGGTTTCACCAGGAAAGGAAGTAAACGAAATAGAACCACAAATAAGCCTACCAGAGAAAGAGTTCAGAGAAATTATCATAATGTGGTTGAAAAGAATGGAAGACAAATTTGACAATATGAGTAAGAGCCAAGAGGTAATGAATAAGAACCTAGAGGAGGTGAAGAAGCATGAAGAAGAAATGCAGAAGAAACTAGAGGAGGTGCAGAATAAACAAGAAGAAATGTAGAAGAAACTAGAGGAGGTGCAGAATAAACAAGAAGAAATGAATAATGACATCACTGCTATAAAGAACTTAATAGAAAGCATCAAAAGTAGACTAGAAGAAGCAGAGGACCGCATCAGTGAGCTAGAAGACACAGTAGGAAAAAATACCCAAGTACAGCAGCTTCTAGAAAAAAAAAGTTAAAAAGCAAGAGGAGAGTCTAAGAGAACTTTGGGATAACAGGAATCAAAATAACATCCGCATAATTGGGGTTCCAGAAAAAGTGGAAACTGAACAAGGATTACAGAACGTGTTTGAAGAAATAATGACAGAAAATTTCCCCAATATAGAAAAGAAAAAACCCACACAAATCCAAGAAGCTCACAGAGTTCCAAGGAAAATGAACCCCAACAAACCGACACCGAGGCACATTATAATTAAATTGGCAAACACCAACGACAAAGTAAAAATCTTAAAAGCAGCCAGAGAGAAACAGAAAGTTACCTACAAAGGAACCCCCATAAGACTAGCTACTGATTTCTCAACAGAAACTCATCAGGCCAGAAGAGAATGGAATGAAATATACAAAGTCATGCAAAGGAAGGGTCTGAATCCAAAAACACTGTACCCTGCAAGACTCTCAATCAAAATTGAAGGTGAAATCAAAAGCTTCACAGACAAAAAAGGACTAAGGGAATATATTACCACCAAACCAGCAATGCAAGAAATGTTAAAAGGTCTGCTGTAATAAAAAGAAAGAGGAAGCAAAGAAGGAACTCGGGGGTAAGGACTAAAAATGGCAACAGATAAGTACTTATCAATAATTACTTTAAATGTAAACGGATTAAATGCTCCAATCAAAAGACATAGGGTAACCGATTGGATAAGAAAACATGATCCATATATCTGCTGTCTGCAAGAAACCCACCTTAGGAAAAGAGATGCACACAGATTGAGGGTGAAGGGATGGAATATGGTATTTCAGGCAAATGGAATTGAAAAAAAAGCTGGGGTTGCAATACTTATATCTGACAAATTAGATCTCAAAGTGAAGGACATAACAAGAGATAAAGAAGGCCACTTCATAATACT
>JAAGEH010000032.1:30408557-30426351 GCA_011751065.1 Lasiurus cinereus
CCACTCTTAGGAATTTATCCTAAGAAATTACAAACACCAATCAGAAAGGATTTATGCACCCCTATGTTCATAGCAGCACAATTTACAATAGCCACAATTTGGAAACAGCCTAGGTGCCCATCAGCAGATGAGTGGATCAGAAAACTTTGGTACATCTACACAATGGAATTCTATGCTGCCCTTAAAAAGAAGGAATTCTTACCATTTGCAGCAACCTGGTTGGAACTGGAGAGCCTTATGCTTAGTGAAATAAGCCAGTCAATGAAGGAGAAGCATCACATGATCGCACTCATTGGGGGATAATAAAGAACATTATAAACTGATGAACAAAAGGATAGATACAGAGACAATAAAGCTTCAAACAGACTGTGAAATTATAGCAGGAAGATTAAAGTTAGGTGAGGTAGATAAGAGATCAATCAAAGGACTTGTATCTATGCATATAATCATAACCAATGAACATAGACACTGGGGGGTTGGGGTATGTCTGGGAGGGAGGTGGGGCAATGGGGAGATATGTATAAAAAATTAATAAAAAAAATACTAAAAAAGAGATTGGTACTTGACTCAAGAGGTACAATAAGAAAAATTAAAGAAATGTAAAGTAGGCATTTCTATAAGACTCCTCTGACAAAAAAGCATCTCTGCAGGTTTTCATTTTAAAACATCTTTGAAGAAGTTTGCTATATGCTCCTAGATGCTCTATAATGTTTCTGAGTTATAATAGAAAGTATATACATAAATGTTCTCCAAATACTTTAGGACATTCAGAGGATTAATGTGTCCAGACAAGCAAAAATAAAGTAAGTAACTCTACCTAGAGAGAAAAATGATACAATATCATTACCAGACCCTAAGTCCGAGGTTCTTCTGTCTCAATGTCATAGAAATGAACACTGAACTCAGTCCAGGATAGAGTTTATTGAAAAGAGCTTGTGCACAAGAGATTTGACCATAAAAGAGAAGTCAAGTTTCCCAAGGGGTTCTTGTGGAGGGCCTATTTAGGGGTCCTGGGGAGGATGTAGGCTTGGAAATGAGGATGAAGTCAGCTGTTCCTGATTGTCATCTGGCAGTGGTTGATCCCAGGCACTCATTTTTTCTATGGTCAGTGGACCACTCTAAGCTCCTGTAAAATAATGCTTGTGCAATTATTCTAGCTACTATGTAATTGAAAAAAAACAATTATTTTGCAGATCATGATGTTAAGAAAGGATGTTATCAGAAAGGATTAAAAATGGCAGCAGAATAGGAGGATGCTGCATGGACATGCTCCCAGGAACAAGCTGGAATTACAACTGAAATACGGAAAGGCTTTATGAATAATCAATGGAAAACTCACAGGAGAGAACCCTGATACCCAAGAACCAAAGGTGGAGAGCCCAAAGAAACTGTTAGGAGGGGCAGAGGCACAGATGGCAACTGAAGTCCCAGAGAGATATCTCAGCTGGGCTGGGGGTGCCACTGAGAACTCTGGGACCTAATCGCAAAGTTGGGCTCCCCAGAAGAGAGCACCAAACTGAGAAGGGTACTCACATAATATCTAGCTGTAAAAAGCAGTGGGGTGCACCAGGGAGTGGCAGCAAACAGTTCAGGTACCCTCTTAAAGGGACAGTGCACAAAAATTCCCTGTGGAGCCATCACCCTTGTTATTTGGCAGAGGGATGGTGAAGTGGACTGGACCTGTGAGAGCAGAAGACAAGACTGTGGACTCGGGGCATAGAGCTCAGAAGGCAGACACCCCAAGTTTACTGGGTGAGTCATTTCTTCATGCAGCAGAGGACATCATTCCCATGTAGACATTTGCCTATTGGAAAACACCTTGCCCTGAGGCCACTTAAGAAATTAAAAGTAACAATTATCCTCCTGGCAGAAGCGACCACCTCACCTTGTTGAAAAAACTCTTGCTACACCTAAAGACGATTACTGGGGGGTAATTCAAGTCAGAATCTTACCCGTCTACAGACAGAGGCAGTATCTAGAAGCTTTCATCTTTGCCTGATCCAATTAATCAGAAACAGTCTTTAAACACTGTCCTACACTAGAGAATGAGAGGTATAGAAGATCTGCATAAAACATGGTCACAAAAGCAAACAGACAACCAAAATGAGGAAACAAATAAACAATCCCCAAATGAAAGAACTAGAGAATTCTCCAGAAGAAGAGAGAAATGAAGTAGAGATAAGAAATTTATCTGAAACAGAGTTCAAAGTAACAATGGTAAAGATGTTCCACAGCATGAAAAAGATTAGTAATTATGAAAAATAAGTCTGAGATAAAGAATGACATAACACAAATAAAGAACACATTGGGAGAAACCAAGATGGTGGCATAGGTGAACATCTAAACTGCTGCCTCACACAACAATTTGAAAACTACAACTAAAAGACGGAATGGACATCATCCAGAACCACAGAAAAGTTGGCTGAGTGGAAATTCTACAACTATCAGGAAAGAGAGGGGCTCACTGAGACTCAGAGGAGCTGCAAAAAGCTGAGGTACGGAGACGCGCTAGTGGAGAGAGCGGGCAACAGAGTGCCTGGCTGGCTTCCTCTGGCGGCAGGGAGACACAGACTCCCAACTGCATTGAACCTCTGATCCTACAGCACTGAACCCCAGGTCCAGGCAAGACTCATACAGGGGGAGTCTGGACTGTGAAAAGGGAGAAGTGCATGAAAATTTATGGAGCTGCAAACGGGCAAAAGTTTGGGGACATGCACACCACTGCCTGAAAAAGATGGACTGCTGATTGTGCCAATGGCTTTTTCTAGAGGGTGGGAGACAAAGCCTCCAAACTGTGCCACTGCTAACTCCACTGAACCCCAGTTTTGGGCGAGATCCTGGGGACCCAGACTAAGATGGGTCCCAGAGCACAGGAGAGCCAGAAAAGGCAGCAGTCTAGAAGCACCATGCATGTGCACACAAAAACAGCTCCAGCAATTACCAAGAGACACATGAGACCCAGGGGTCATGTAGGGCGGGCTGCCTAGAAGGCAAGGCGGTCTGCTAAGCCCTAAGACTCCACCCATCCCAAGCTCAACAGAGAGGCTTTTGCAGTTTTGCAAGTCTTATATCAAAAGGCTGATTCCATCACAGAAGTTCTCCTGGCATAGTGAAAATGCAGAAAAAAAGGAACAGATCACAAACAAAAGAAATGGAGGAAAACAAATGACTGGATATAGAGTTCAAAACCACGCTTATAAGGTTTTTCAAGAATATGCTAGAAAAGATGGATAAATTTAGCGAGACCCAAGAGGAGATGAAAAAGGACCAAATAGAAATGAAAAAAGAGCAACTAGAAATTAAACATACACTGACTTAAATAAAAAATATACAGGTACCTAACAGCAGACTAGAGGAAGGCAAGAATCAAGTCAAAACTTTGATATATAAAGAAGCAGAAAACCCTCAACTGGAAAAGCAAGAAGAAAAAAGAATCCAAAAATGTAAAGATAGTGTAAGGAGTCTCTGGAACAAGTTCAAGCATACCAACATCAGAATTGTGGGGGTGCCAGAAGAAGAGAGAGAGCAAGATACTGAAAACCTATTTTAATAAATAATGACTGAAAACTTCCCACATCTGGTAAAAGAAATAGACTTACAAGTCCAGGAAGCACACAGAACCATAAATAAAAGGAATCCAAAGAAGACCACACCAAGACATATCATAATTAAAATACTAAGAGCAAAAGACAAAGAGAGAATATTAAAAGCAGCAAGAGAAAAACAGTTAATTAGCTACAAGGGAGCACCCATAAGATTGTCAGCTGATTTCTCAACAGAAACTATACAGGCCAGATGGGAGTGGCAAGAAATATTCAACGTGATGAATAGCAAGTACCTACAACCAAGAATACTCTATCCAGCAAAGCTATCATTCAGAATTGAAGGTCAGATAAAGAGCTTCACAGATAAGAAAAAGCTAAAGGAGTTCATCAACTCCAAACCAATATTATATGAAATGCTGAAAGGTACTCTTTAGGAAGAGGAAGAAGTGAAAGGTAAAGATAAAAATCATGAACAACAAATACATATCTAGCAACAAGTGAATCTAAAAATAAAGTGAATAAAAAATCTGATGAACAGAATAAACTGGTGAATATGATAGAATGGGCAAGGGGTGAGGGGGGTACAGGGAGAGACTGGATAATAATCATACACCTATGAATGAGGACAATGTGGGGGGAGGTAAAGTAGAGTGAGGGGTAGTAGTGGGTGGAGGGAAACTATGGTGGGGGAGAGAAACAAATGTAATAATCTGAGCAATAAAGATTTATTAAATTTAAAAAAATAAAGATAAAATTATATACATAATAAATAGACAAATATTATATATAAATAAAATAAATTCTCCAACTATATATAGAAATTTGTCTGGGCTGTTTTCTCCATAGTCTACAAAGCTGTACCTGTTTTTCATTTATTCTTGGGACCAAAGAGATATGTTGCCCTTACCACATCAATTACTTATTCCAAGTATTTGTTAGATTTGAATATTCATCAATTTTTGAATAGCTGACTGATTATAACATTGAAATCTTGCATAATTTTTTGAAGATTTCACTTAATAACTAAGCTTAATGAGCATTCAAAACAGCATATGAATAACAACAAGTCCTTTACCTACCTTGCTTCCTACAGAGGTACAAATCACATGGCTAGACTAACTTTCTCCCTCCTGGCCTGTTTGTGCTAAACTCTTCACCAGGATGTGGCATACATCACCCTAGCCACCTTCCAAGAGGAAGGAGAATTTACAAAAAACTACTATGTGCCTAGCATTGCACTAGATCAGTATTTCTCAATTTTTTTTATTCTTGACACCCCTGCCCATTAATTTTTAATACCACAAATATACTCTACATCTCTTTATGTACTATATAAATACCTGTGCTTTATATACTAAAAGTGTAAACTTTTTTGTCCTCTAAGAACCAGTTTTAACCCCAGGGAGAATGTAGATATTCAACATTATCCATTTAATTTGATTTGAGGTAATATAGTATGATGATTAAAGTATAAATCTTAGAGAGAAACCAAGATGGCAGCATAGGTAAACACTTAAAATTGCCTCACACAACAATTTTAGAACTACAACTAAAAGACAAAATGGACATCATCCAGAACCACAGGAAAGCTGGCTGAGTGGAAATTCTACAACTAGAAAGAAAGAGAAAAGCACACTAAAACTCAAAGGAGCTGCAGGAAGCAGAGGTATTGAGATGCCCTTGAGTGGAGAGGACTGGCAACTGATTGCACAGCTAGCTTTCTCAAGTGGGAGGGAGACACAAGCTCCCAACTGCTCTGAAATCCAGTTCCAGGTGAGACTCTGGGGACCCAGACTCATCTGGGGTGAAACTGGACTGTCAGGAAAGAAAAAAGAAACTGAAATGTCTGGCAGTGGGCAGAACACGAGGGTAGCTTTCTCTCAGAGGTGCTTGCAGCGATTACCACAGGACAATGAGACACAGGGCCTATTAGGGCCGGGCTGACAGGAAACCAATACTGTCTGCTCTGCCATGAGGCTTCGCTCCATCCAAGCTAAGCATAGAGGCTTTTGCAAGTCTTATCTCATAAAGGTATCTCCAGCACAGAAGTTCTCCCAGTGTAGACACAGCTGATCCTCACATTCAATTGACCTGGAGGTCAATTCCTTCCAGTAATGCTAACAATAATCAAGCCTTAACTATAACAAGACTGTGCACACAGCCACAAAGGGGTGTACCTAGAGGGTCCACTTCAGATAATTGGGGAGGCTGAGCCACTGGGCCCTACAGGACACCTAGCACACAAAGCTACTCTATCAATGCAGAGAAGTAACCAAAATGTGGAGACAAAGAAACAGATCACAAATTAAAGAAATGGAGAAAAGCAAATGATTGGATATAGAGTTCAAAATCACAGTAATAAGGCTTTTCAAGAATTTCCTAGAACCAGTGGATAAATTTAGCAAGACCCAAGAGGAGATAAAAAAATGACCAACTAGAAGTTGAACATACATTGACTGAAATAAAAAATATTATACAGAGATCTAACTGCAGACTAGGGATCACAAGAATCAAGTCAAAATTTTGAAATACAAAGAAGCAGAAAACACTCCACTGGAAAAGCAAAAGGAAAAAAGAATCCAAAAATTTTAAGATAGCACAAAGAGTCTCTGGGACAACTTCAAGTGTACCAACATCAGAATTATGGAGATGCCAGAAGACAAGAGAGAGCAAGACACTGAAAACCTATATGAAGAAATAATCATAGACAACTTCTCCCATCTGATGAAAGAAATAGACTTACAAGTCCAGGAAGCCCAGAGAACCTCAATCAAAAGAAATCCAAAGAGGACCACACAAAGACACATCAATATTAAAATGCCAAGAGCTAAATACAAAGAGAGAATATTAAAAGCAGCAAGAGAAAAACAGTTAGTTACCTACAAGGGAGCAACCATACAATTGTCAGCTGATTCCTCAACAGAAATGATGCAGGCCAGAAGGGAGTGGTAAGAAATATTCAAAGTGAATAACAAGAACCTACAACCAAGATTACTCTATTCAGCAAAGCTAGCATTCAGAATTCAAGGTCAGATAAAGAGCTTCACAGATAAGAAAAAGCTAAAGGAGTTCATCAAAACCAAATTAGTATTATATGAAATGCTGAATGGTATTCTTTAAGAAAAGAAAGAAGAAGAAAAAAATAGATAAGAGAAACCAACATGGCGGCATAGGTGAACACCTAAACTGCTGCCTCACACAACAATTTCAAAACTACAACTAAAAGACAGAATAGACATCATCCAGAACCACAGGAAAGCTGGCTGAGTGGAAATTCTACAACTAGAAGGGAAGAGAGAGGCTCACGGAGACTCAGAAAAGCTGCAAAAAGCTGAAATACAGAGACACACACGTGGAGAGAGGGGGTGGCAGAGTGCCTGGCTGGCTTCCTCTGGCAGGAGGAAGACGGAGACTCCCAACTGCACTGAATCCCTTATCTGACTGCACTGAACCCCAATTCTAGGTAAGACTCATATGCGGGGAGTCTGGACTGTTGTGAAAATGGAGGAGTGCACGGAAATTTAGGGGAGCCATGAAAGGGCACGCACACCACTGTGCACAGAGAGGACTGACTGCTGATTTTGCTGCTGGCTTTCTCCAGTGGGTGGGAGACAGAGCCTTCAAACTGTGCTGAACTCCACTTTGAACTGCACTAAACCCCAGTTTTGGGAGAGACCCTGAGGACCCAGATTCATACGAGTCCCAGAGCACAAGGGTAAGGCAGAGGTCTAGAGGCACACATGTGCACATGCACACAGAGAGGGCTGTAGTGATTACTGAGAGACACTTGAGACCCAGGGATTGCGTAGGGTGGGGCACATTGAAAGCCAAGACTGTCTGCTCAGCCCAGAGACTCCACCCCACTCAAGCTCAACAGAGTGGGTTTTGCAGTTTTGCAAGTCTTTAATCATACGGCTGACTCAAGCACAGAAATTCTCCTGGCATAGTGAAAATGCAGAAACAAAGAAACAGATCACAAATGAAAGAACTGGAGGAAAACAAATGACTGGATATAGAGTTCAAAATCACACTTATAAGGTTTTTCAAGAATTTCCTAGAAAACATGGATAAATTTAGTGAGACCCAAGAGGAGATGAAAAAGGACCAACTAGAAATTAAACATATACTAACTGAAATAAACAATACTATACAGAGACCTAACAGCAGACTAGAGGAAGGCAAGAATCAAGTCAGAGATTTAAAATACAAAGAAGCAGAAAGCACTCAACTGGAAAAGCAAGAAGAAAAAAGAATCCAAAAATATGAAGATAGTGTAAGAAGCCTCTGGGACAACTTCAGGCGTACCAACATCAGAATTGTGGGGGTGCCAGAAGAAGATAGAGAGCAAGATACTGAAAACTTATTTGAAAAGATAATGACTGAAAACTTCCCACATCTGGTGAAAGAAATAGACTTATAGGTCCAGGAAGCACACAGAACCCCAAATAAAAGGAATCCAAAGAGGACCACCTCAAGATACATAATAATTAAAATACCAAGAGCAAAAGACAAAGAGAGAATATTAAAAGCAGCAAAAGAAAAAAAATTAATTACCTACAAGGGAGCACCCATAAGATTGTCAGCTGATTTCTCAACAGAAACTATGCAGTCCAGATGGGAGTGGCAAGAAATATTCAACATGATGAATAGCAAGAACCTACAACCAAGAATATTCTACCCAGCAAAGCTAGCATTTAGAATTGAAGGTCAGATAAAGAGCTTCACAGATAAGAAAAAGCTAAAGGAGTTCATCAACTCCAAACCAGTATTATATGAAATGCTAAAAGGTACTCCTTAAGAAGAGGAAGAAAAAGGTAAAGGTAAAAATTATGAACAACACATACATATCTAGCAACAAGTGAATCTAAAAATAAAGTGAATAAAAAATCTGATGAACAGAATAAGCTGGTGAATATAATAGAATCAGGGGCATAGAAAGGAAGTGGACTGACAATTCTTGGGAGGAAAAGGGTATGGTGTGGAAAGAGACTGGACAAAAATCTTACACCTATGGATGAGGACAGTGACGGGGGGTAAGGGCAGAGGATGGTGTGGGAACTGGTGGAGGGGACTTAGGGTGGGAAAAAGGAACAATTGTAATCATCTGAAAAATAAAGATTTATTAAATTTAAAAAATAAAATAAATAATAAAGTATAAATATAAGCCAGACTTCCTGCATTCAAATCCAAGTTTTCTTTTTTTAATTTTTATTTATTATTTTTATTAAATCTTTATTATTCAGTTTATTACATTTCTTTCTCTTTTTTCCCCCTCCATATCTCCCCTCCACCCGTCTCCCACCCTTCCCTCTACCCTTACCTCCATCGTGTTGACCTCATCCATAGGTGTATGATTTTTGTCCAGTCTCTCCCTGTACACCCCTCACCCCTTTCACCCCGAGAATTATCAGTCCACTGCCTTTTTATGCTCACAATTCTATTATATTCACCAGTTTATTCTGTAAATTAAATTTTAATTCACTTAATTTTCAGATTCACTTGTTCATAGATATGTATTTGTTGTTCATAATTTTTTATCTTTTACCTTTTTATTCTTCCTCTTCTAAAAGAGTATCTTTCAGCATTTCATATAATACTGGTTTGGAGTTGATGAACTCCTTTAGCTTTTTCTTCTCTGTGAAGCTCTTTACCTGCCCTTCAATTCTGAATCATAACTTTGCTGGATAGAGTATTCTTGGTTGTAGGTTTTTGCTATTCATCATGTTGAATATTTCTTGCCACTCCCATCTGGCCTGCATCGTTTCTGTTGAGAAATCAGCTGACAGTCGTTTCGGTGCTCCCTTGTAGGTAATGAACTGTTTTTCTCTTGCTGCTTTTAATATTCTCTTTGTCTTTTGCTCTTGGTGTTTTAATTATGATGTGTCTCGGTGTAGTCTTCTTTGGATTCCTTTTATATGGGGTTCTATGTGCTTCCTGGACTTGTAAGTCTATTTCTTTTACCAGATGTGGGAAGTTTTCAGTCATTATTACTTTAAATAGGTTTTCAGTCATTATTTCTTTAAATAGGTTTTAAATATCTTGCTCTCTCTCTTCTTCTGGCACCACCATAATTCTGATGTTGGTATGCTTGAAGCTGTCCCAGAGACTCCTTACATTATCTTCACATTTTTGGATTCTTTTCTCTTCTTGCTTTTCCAGTTGAGTGTTTTCTGATTCTTTATATTTCAAATTTTTGGCTTGATTCTTGCCTTCCTCTAGTCTGCTGTTAGGACTCTGTATAATATTTTTTATTTCAGTCAGTGTCTGTAGTTGGTCCTTTTTCATCTCCTCTTGGGACTCGCTAAATTTATCCATCATCTCTAGTTGGATCTTTTGCATCTCTAATTGGTCCTTTTGCATCTCCTCTTGGGACTTGATAAATTTATCCATCTTTTCTAGCATATTCTTGAAAAACCTTATAAGCGTGGGTTTGAACTCTCTATCCAGTTGTTGTTTTTCCTCCATTTCTTTTGTTTGTGATCCCTTCCCTTGTCTCGGCATTTTCACTATGCCGGGGAAACTTCTATGTTGAATTCAGCCTTATGATACTAGACTTGCAAAACCCAAGAAGCCTCTCTTGAGCTTGTGGTGAGTGGAGTCTCAGGGCTTAAGTGACCGCCTTGCCTTCCAGTCGCCCCGCCCTCCACAGCCCCTGAGTCTCACATGACTGGGTAATCGCTGGAGCAGTCCTTGTGTGTGCGTGAGCCCGCAGTGCCTCTAGACTGCTGTCCCTCCTGCTCCCCTGCACACCAGGACCACACGAGTCAAGGTCCCCAGGGTTTCACCTGAAACAGGGGCTTAGTGGAGTCAGAAGTGGCACAATTGGGAGGGTCTGTTTCCCGCCCACTCGCGAAAGCCAGCGGCACAATCAGCAATCTGTCCTCTGCACAGTGCAGTGCGTGCCACCAGGCCTCTGATCTTTTGCAACTCCCCTAAATTTCCGTGCACCTCTCCCTTTTCACAGTCCAAACTCCTCCCGTATGAGTTTCAGCTGGATCTGGGGTTTAGTGTCGTAAGATAAGGGGTTCAATGCAATTGGGAGTCTCCGTTTCCCTCCTGCCAGAGAAAGCCAGCCAGGTATTCTGGCACCCACTCTCTCAGCACGCGCGTCTCCGTACCTCAGCTTTTTGCAGCTCCTCTGTGTTTCTGTGAGCCCCTCTCTTTCCTTCTAGCTGTAGAACTTACACTCCGCCAGCTTTCCTGTGGTTCTGGATGATGTCCGTTCTGTCTTTTAGTTGTAGTTTTGAAATTGTTATGCGAGGCAGCAATGTAGGTGTTCACCTATGCCTCCATCTTGGATTCCCCCCTCAACTTCAATTTTGATTGAAAGTGTTGATGGGTACAGTATTCTTCTATTAATACCCTTCCTTTGTATGCCTTTTATATTTCATTCCATTCCCTTCTGGCCTGATGAGTTTCTGTTGAGAAATCAGTCGTTAGTCTGATGGGGTTCCTTTATAGGTAACTTTTTGTTCTTTCTGGCCACTTTTAAGATTCTTACTTGTCTGTTGATGTTTGCCAATTTAATTATAATGTGCCATGGCATCAGTCTTTTGGGGTTCCTTTTGCTTGGAACTCTGTGAGCTTCTTGGATTTGTGTGTGTTTTTTTCTTCCCCATATTAGGGAAGTTTTCTGTTATTATTTCTTCAAACAGGTTTTCAATTCCTTGCTCAGTTTCCTTGCCTTCTGGCACCCCTATTATGAGGATGTTGTTTTGTTTTGTGTTGTCCCAAAATTCTCTTAGGCTCTCCTCCCTCTTTTTAATTTTTTTTTCTAGTAGCTGCTCTACTTGGGTATTTTTTTCTAGCTTGTCTTCTGGCTCGTTGATGTAGTCTTCTGCTTCTTCTTGCCCACCTTTGTTGCTTTCTATTGAGTTCTTTACAGCTGTAATATCATTTTTCATCTGTTCTTTGTTCTTCTTCATTTCCTCTTGGTTCTTACTCATATTGTTGAATTTGTTTTCCATTCTTTTCAGCCACCTTATGACCATTTCTCTGAATACTTTCTTTGTCAGGTTGTTTGCTTCTATTCATTTACTTCCTTTTCTGGTGATGCCTGCTTTTCTTTCATATGCGGGCTGTTTCTTTGTCTGCTATGGTCTTTCTTCTTCCGGTGTCTGGTTATGTAATTCTCTCTCCTTGTCCCGGGTAAAATCTGACCTCTCCGTGTGGTGTGTAGAACTCCTCTGATTCCGAGTATTTGTGCCGATTGTGCAGTGGTAGTCTGGGTCTTGTAGCTCTAGTGGGGGAGTGGAGAGAGAGGGAAAGCACTCAGTTCTATTTTTTTTTAATCTTTAATTTCTTTATTGATTAATGTATTGCATATGTGTCCTTTTACCCCAATTAACCCTCCATCCACCCATCCCACTCATGCCCTCAGCCCCTTGTTGTCTGTGTCCATTGGTTGGATTTATATGCTTGCATAGAAGTCCTTCGTTTGATCTCTCCCCTTTAACCCCACCCTCCCCCACCTTCACTCTGAGGTTTGATAATCTGATCGCTATTACTCTGTTTATGTTCATCAATTTAAGTTGTTCATTATATTCCATAAATGAGTGAGATCATGTATTTATCTTTCTCTGACTGGCTTATTGCACTTAGCATAATGCTTCCCAGTCCCATCCTTGCAGTTGCAAATGGTAGGAATTCTATTCTTTTTTACTGCAGCATAGTATTCCATTGTGTAGATGTACCACAGTTTTTTTAATCCACTCATCTGCTGATGGTCACTTAGGCTGTTTCCAAATCTTAGCTATGGTGAATTGTGCTGCTATGAACATAGGGATGCATATATCCTTTCTGATTTGTGTTTCTAGTTTCTTGGGATATAATTCTTAGAAGTGGGATCACAAGATCAAATAGGAGTTCCATTTTTAGTTTTTGAGGAAACTCCACGCTGTTCTCCACAGTGGCTGCACCAGTCTGCATTCCCACCAGCAGTGAACCAGCATTCCTTTTTCTTCACCTCCTTGGCAGTACTTTTGGTTTGTTAATTTCTTGATGATAGCCATTCTGAGAGGTGTGATATATTATCACATTGTCATTTTGATTTGCATCTCTTGGATAATTAGTGACGTTGATGATGTTTTTATGTGACTCTTGGCCTTCCTCCTTTCTTCTTTCAAAAAGTATCTATTTAGGTCCATTGCCCATTTTTTATTGGATTCTTTATCTTCCTTTTGTTAAGTTGTTTGAGTTCCCTTTAATTATTGGAAATTAAATCCTTTTTTGTGATAACATTGGCAAATATGTTCTCCTATGTGGTGGGCTTTCTTGTTGTTTTGTTGTTGGTTTCTTTTGCTTTGCAGAAGCTTTTTATTGTGATTTAGTCCCATTTGTTTATTTTCTTTTTAGTTTCCTTTGCCCTAGGAGCAGTACCAGTGAAGAAAATGGTTTGGCAATTTCTGAGATTTTGCTGCCTGTGGATTCCTCTAGTATTTTAATGGTTTCCTCTCTTATGTTTAAGTCCTGTATCCATTTTGAGTTTATTTTTGTGTATGGTGTAAGTTGGTGATCTAGTTTCATTTTTTTTTTGCATGTATCTGTACATTTTTCCCAACAACATTTATGGAAGAGATTGTCTTCACTCTATTGTATGCTATTGCCTTATTTGTCGAATATTAATTGGGCATATTAATTGATTTATGGGTTCTCTATTCTATTCCATTGATTTAATGTCTGTTCTTGTGTCAGTACCAGGCTATTTTTAAGAACAGTGGGTTGGAGGTTGGAAAATGGCAGCAGAATAGACGGACGCATCTGGAGCTTTGTCGCTGGGCAGAGGGAGAGAGAGCAGCTGAGAGTCGCACTGGGACTGTTTGTTGGCAAGTTAGGAGTCAGTTGTCCTCCAGGAGAAGGCCGTGAACTGCTGGAGGAGGCTCTCCTGGCCAGGCAGCCCCACTGCCATGGGGTTTTTGTCTGCCAGAGCCGCCAGCGCGAACACGGAGACCACGCCATCTTGCAGAGGGAGGTGAATGTCTGCGGCGGTCTGAAAGCTGCGGTTGGCTGAAATACCCACCAAACAGCGGGAGACCCAGAACACGGCTCTCCAATATGCACAGACACGCGGTGGATTCAGAGATCCACATGGCACACGGAAAAGTCAGATTTTGCCTGGGATAAGGTGAGATCTCCTGCCCCTCAGAACAGAGACATGCACACTGTGGGAGCCAGGCTGCTGGAAAGCTGCCTCTAGAGAGGTCCGTGGAGGTGGGCAGGGCCTGATCCCTAGCTGTGGAGGCAAACTCTCTGAGCTGTTGAGAGAGGGGAGCTCTGGAAAATGACTCATTTTTAATCTGAGGCAGAGGGATAGCCTGGGAGTTATTATAGTGTCACGGCTGCAAAATCCCCACAAACCGACTTTGAGAACCACAGAGCAGCAGGATCTGAGCACAGCCTAGAGAGGTCCTGTGCTTTGTCTCAGAGATCAATTCTGAAACACTGCCACCCAGTGGATGATGCACAAATTGACAATCGCATAAGCACAAAAGACTAAAGAGATTAAAACATCAACAGTGCAAGACAGGGAACCACAATACCTTCCCTACTGGGAAAAAGGATTGCCAAGCAGAACAATAGTGGAAGTGAATGACCACTCTATTTTTTTTTTCTTTTTCATTTTTTCTTTTTTCTTTTTCTTTTTTTTTATTTTAAATTTTATTTTTATTTTTTATTTTTAAATATTTTAATTAAAAGACTATTTTTTTCTTTCTGCTTCAATTGATTTTACCTTTTTGATTATTACATTTTTGTTTTCAACTAGTACTATTAATTACCACTAGTATTTGACCTTTTTGGACATTCTATTTTCATCTTTCCTTTAGCATAATTTTACTCCAACTCAACTCTACCTTTATGCCAACACTTTCCTCCTAACTTTCCCCATTTTGTTGTCTTGTTTCTCTTTCCCTTTTCCAACTTTAGATTCTCCATATTTTTCTCTTTACCTGGTTAAAATTTCACCCCACTTATATATCTAATTTCAAATCACCTACAAGTCCAGACAAACCTCTCTCCTCTTGTCTTCACCAGCCAAAAAGTTGTTTTTTCTCTATGTCCTTTTGTTACTATTGGCCTGAACAGTGATTATACGGATTTTTTGAACTTTTTCATGAGATTGTTTTAGCATATTCTACTTGTTTTATTTTGCTTTTTGCTTGCTTTGTTTTTTACCTCTCTTCTCCCTTGCCTCCCTCGATACCAGTTGTTATCTGCAGTTTGTATTAATCATTAGGTACTGGTTGCTGGCCTTTATTGGGAGTAGGCACTTCTTTCCATTCTTTTTCCCTCAATTTCCTCTTCCTCTTTCTCTACTTACACCTAATTTGTCTTCCATTGGTGATTACCTTATTGGTGATAATTAACATCGTGAATACATTTCTGTTCAGTGCCTTGTGTGGTGTACCGAGTCGTGTTGTAGTCTGGGCCTTTGAATCAACGTAGGAGAGAGAACTACATAACCAGACACCCAGAGAAGGAAAACCATGGACAGAAGAAGAAATAGCCGGCATACGACAGATAGGCAGGTATCACCAGAAAAGACAGTAAATGAAATAGAAGCAGAAATAAGCCTGCCAGAGAAAGAGTTCAGAGAAATGATCGTAAGGTGGATGAAAAGAATGGAAGACAAAATCGACAATGTGAGTGAGAGCCAAGAGGAAATGAAGAAGAAGCAAAAAGAAATGCAGAAGCAGCAAGAAGAAATGCATAAGAAACAGGAAGAAATGTGGGAGAACCTAAAAGAAATGCAGAATAATCAAGAAGAAATGAAAAATGACATCACTAATATAAAGAACTCAATAGAAAGCATGAAAGTATACTAGAAGAAGCAGAGGACTGCATCAGTGAGTTAGAAAACACGGTAGGAAAAAATACTCAAGTACAGCAGCTTCTAGAAAAAAAGTTAAAAAGCAAGAGGAGAGCCTAAGGGAACTTTGGGATAACATGAAACAAAACGACATCCGCATAATTACGGTTTCAGAAAGAGTGGAAACTGAACAAGGAATAGAGAACCTGTTTGAAGAAATAATGACAGAAAATTTCCCCAATATAGGAAAGAAAAAACCCACACTAATCCAAGAAGCTCATAGAGTTCCAAGCAAAATTAACCCCAACAAACCGACACCAAGGCACATTATAATTAAATTGGCAAACTCCGATGACAGAGTAAGAATCTTAAAAGCAGCCAGAAAGAAACAGAAAGTTACCTACAAAGGAACCGCCATAAGACTAGCTACTGATTTCTCAACAGAAACTCATCAGGCCACAAGGGAATGGAATGAAATATACAAGTCATGCAAAGGAAAGGTCTGAATCCAAGAATACTGTACCCTGCAAGACTCTCAATCAAAATTGAAGGTGAAATCAAAAGCTTCACAGACAAAAAAGGACTAAGGGAATATATTACCACCAAACCAGCAATGCAAGAAATGTTAAAAGGTCAGCTGTAATAAAAAGAAAGAGGAAGCAAAGAAGGAACTTAGGGGTAAGGACTAAAAATGGCAACAGATAAGTACTTATCAATAATAACTTTAAATGTAAATGGATTAAATGCTCCAATCAAGAGACGTAGGGTAATCGATTGGACAAGAAAACATGATCCATATATCTGCTGTATGCAAGAAACCCACCTCAGAAAAAGAGATGCACACAGATCGAAGATGAAGGGATAGAACATGGTATTGCAGGCAAATGGAATTGAAAAAAAAAGCTGGGGTTGCAATACTTATATTTGACAAATTATATCTCAAAGTGAAGGACATAACAAGAGATAAAGAAGGACACTTCATAATACTAAAGGGAACAATCCAACAAGAAGAAATAACTCTGATAAATATATATGCACCCAATATAGGAGCACCTAAATACATAAAAAAACTCTTGGAGGATATTAAGGGAGAGATTGACAGCAATACAATCATAGTAGGAGACTTTAATACCCCACTGTCACCATTGGACAAATCCTCTAAACAAAAAATCAGCAAAGAAACATCAATCCTAAATGACTCACTAGACCAGAAGGAAATAATTGACATCTTCAGAACATTTCACCCCAAAGCCACAGAATATACATTCTTCTTGAGTGCACATGGGTCATAAGAAAACTCTCTTCAAATTCAAGAAGATAAAAATCATATCAAGCATTTTCTCAGACCACAGTGGCATAAAACTGGAAATCAGCTATAATAAAAACAATAGAAAGAAATCAAACACATGGAGACTAAACAGCATGCTTTTAAACAAGACTGGGTAACCAGAGAGATCAAGGAAGAAATAAAAAACATCATGGCAACAAATGACAATGACAACAAAACAATACAAAATTTATGGGACACAGTGAAAGCAGTCTTGAGAGGGAAGTTCATAGCTCTACAAGCCTACTGCAAAAAAAAGGAAATAATGGTAATAAATCACCTAAACCTACAACTCAAAGAGCTAGAACGTGAGCAACAAGAAAAGCCCAGTGTACTCAGAAGGAAGGAAATAGTGAAGATCAGAGCGGAGATAAACAACTTGGAGACCAAAGAAACAATTCAAAAGATCAAAAAAACAAAGAGCTGGTTCTTTGAAAGGATAAACAAGATTGATGGACCCCTAGCCAGGCTCACCAAGAAGCAAAGTAAGAAGACCCAAATAAATAAAATCAGAAATGAAAGAGGAGAAATAACCACAGACCCTGTGGAAATACAAAGGATTGTTAAAAAATACTATGAACAACTCTATTCCAACAAATTGGACAACCTGCAAGAAATGGACATTTTCCTAGAAAAATATAACCTCCCAAAACACAATGAGGAGGAAGCCAAACATCTCAGTGGTCCAATAACTATGGAAGAAATTGAAGCAGTAATCAAAAAGCTTCCAGCAAATAAAAGCCCGGGTCCAGATGGATACACAGGAGAGTTTTACCAAACATTCAAGGAAGAATTAAAACCTATCATCCTCAGACTATTCAAAAACATTCAAGAAGAAGGAATACTACCAAACACCTTCTATGAAGCCAGCATCACCCTAATACCAAAACCAGATAAAGACAACACAATGAAAGAGCATTATAGGCCAATATCTCTCATGAACATAGATGCCAAAATCCCCAACAAAATTCTAGCAAACCGGATCCAGCAGTACATCAGAAAGATCATACACCATGACCAAGCAGGATTCATCCCAGAAATGCAGGGATGGTTCAATATCCGCAAATCTATAAATGTGATACATCACATAAACAAATTGAGAGATAAAAATCACAT